>DWEC01002200.1:0-12027 GCA_018245735.1 Microceris miodesmiata
GTCGTATTTGTATCATCGACTTGAAAAGTAGCTGCCACCACTTGCGACTGCTGAAAGAAAATCTGAGATCGGTATTACTGAGTTAAACATGCATATATAACATGGAATGGAAACGATAATGTACCTGGTGGAATTCCACGAGATCTTCCCCGACCAATCTTTGACAAAAGTTTGCCGGTACTATACCCCGACGACCATCTAAAAGTTCTGCGTCTAGCATCGTAGCATTTGGATCCAGCGGTCCCCAAACTATTAGGTAATCACCGGCGTTTATTGACAACATCTCACCTTCTGGATTATCGATACTAAAAACAATTATATATTACAAATTAAATACATACTTCTACAATTTGAAATTCGATACCTAACGGTAAAAGATTTGTCAATCGAGTTTTAACAGAACTGGCAATCAGTTCTTACACAAAAGTTTTTGCGATTATTCACCAAAATTTGTTAACAATTTCATATATAAACGTATACTTACTCTGGAGGATCATAATTAAATCTCGCAATATATACGCAACAGCGACCTCTACCAGGGATATCTAACATATCGACCAAAGGTTCTGATGGTGCACTACCGTTCATATAGTGCGTGTTTCGAACTGTAAATAAAATTGTGTTACAATTTGTGTTTAAGTTTAATAAAAACAAATCAAGAAAAAACATCCTGCAACATCAAACTATGTATTACCATCCAAATCCAATCCAGAATTCGGCATTATTCTCGACAAAGCTCTTTGGTTTCGATCATGACTGAAGCCCGTATCTATGCCTCCTAGCCTATCAGTTCCAAACTGGCTATCTAATCCTAGGCTCCATGACGGTTGGTGAGGTGTTACTGGAGTCGTTGCTCTAACTATTGAAGTAGTGTTAGTTCCGTATCTACCTAACCCAAGATCTATTTCGTCTATAGGTTTTAACTTAATATTCATAGCATTGGTTGCTAGACCGCTAGAAAGAAGTGGATTTGTATAAGTACCCGCACCAGCGCCGTACGTGCCGGTACCCGTCAAACTTGTATTGAGCACTCCAATTTGTGGTCCGCCGGTAAGATTCGATAACGTATTTCCAAGACCTCCAGGAAAGGTAGATTGCATGCCAGTCAGCGTGCTCGACAGTCCTCCGGGCATACTTGTCGGCGGATTATTCAAACAACCCGTTAGTCCCGATCCTGCTATGGTGTTCGTTATTCCTGGGCCAACCAAAGTCCCACCTAAATTCATAGCCGCCACATTCCCCGTGATGTTCTGGAGATTGCTCTGCAGACCCGCTAGTGTACTTGAAATTTGACTGATGTTATTTACGAGTGGAGCTGTTACTGGGTTGGTAAATGTTACTTGATGAGCGTTGGATAAACCAAAAGAATTTGTGGTATAAGCGGAAACAGGATTGGTATAGGATGTGGGGTTGTGTGCGCTCATGGAATAGTTAACGGAGTTAGAGCTAGGTGCGGTGAATTGTCCGGTGGCGTGAAGCGAGGAGAGGGTGGGCATGGTGTTACTCTGACAGAGGGCCACGTGGCCCGTCCCTGTGTACGAATGCGGCAAGGGCGACGGCGTAGGTGAATGAAACTCGCCCAATGCTTGGTTAGATCCACTAGATTGCATACCTGAAATAAATAAATAATAATAATTCAAATCTTACGGTGGTATCCTGTGTCACTGCAAAAATCATATTCAATCATGAGATATGTTTAAGAGACAGTTGACATTACGCTAATTACAATGGCCAAAAGGAATTTAAGCATTTGCACGAATCAGACTATCGCTACATAAGCTCACAATATCATTTTGCCATCAGAAACATGGGTATCGTTTTATAAATAGGTACATAGGGGTCGATCTATAAATAGCCTTGCCAGGGTATGTATTAATGTGATTACCGTGCGTAGTGGACCGTGTGTGTTCTAGCTCAGCGAGGATGCGGTTGTCCTGCTCGATTTTAGCCATAATGCGTTCTATTTCCGTGGCGGGCTGCGTGGGCGGCGTGGACCAGGTGGCGGTGGTCGAGGTACCGCGCGCTCTCATCGCCGCGGATAGCTCCAGCTGCAGCTCCTCGCATCGCACCGTTTCTAACGCCGCCTGACGATGTAAATCAACTGTTTATCAAGTATCACCGTCATTTAACGACTTTTTGTATTAAATAGGTAGCCACAAAAGGTAGAAATTTACTTCCACTTCTATGACTAGAGAGGTAAGCATTTTGAGGAGTGCCAATAACACAAAAGTCAATTTATCCTTCATATCGTTTGTACATTTTGTTAAAAAATCACGATACTAACGATAGCTCCACACGTAGGTATCTAGTACCAACTTGTTTAACAACCACGTGATAGAGCTAAAATAAAACCAATTATATTTCAAAAATGTGCTAAGCTCAACTAACTACGCTAAATATTTTATAATCTATTCATATTCAGTGATGAAACTGCATGTTTGATCTGTCTTATTGTTCGACAGTTTGATAAACTAATAATATGTCAGCGCCGAAATGAAACAAAATGTCCAACTTCTCTACTTCATCACTTTCCGTCTGAAGCGGTTCTTTCTATTGTTCGTACCTTTTTCTCCAGTTCCCGTACACGCGATTGCAGCTGTTCGACATTGTGCGCGTCAAGCGGAGAGCGCTGCGCCGCCCGCAGCTGTGAGAGTGCGTCGGCGTGCGCGCGCTCCGCGTCCGCGCGCGCCCTCTCCGCGTCGCGCAGCCGCCGCGACAGCGCGTCCGTCTCGCCCCCGCCCGCAATACCGTACCCGCTCATATTCTGAAAAGACAAAACATTCAATAACTATTCGTTTTTTAATTGAAAAGAACTGCTAATTAGCGGGTAGCGGTTAGTGATTAGTACCGCCCACGGACAACCGTAACCAATTTCGAATACTTCTATAGAAAGACTTTTGCTATCGAATACTTCCGTTAGTACAGTTATTGATCTGTGTACTATGACATTTATTACAGAGTAACGCGCTTATATCTACTACTTAATTAGGATCTTTTACGCTGTAGTTTAAACATTTAAACACAATTATTTATGCATTGTTGTTTTAGTAGGTGTCACTTTTCCATGTGATTTTTATCCGGAATTTGATGGTGTAGTTAATAAACATTTTCATTGCAACTCCCAGCATCTGCTTTAATGCCATTTTGATGCAGAATATATTATTAACAATGTGTTTGCAGTAAAACTTTCATATAGTTACAATTCTTGAAGGAAAAGTAGACAGACTCCATCACGAAACAACTGACGAGAATAACCGGTTCGTCAAAGAATTCAATATTTCAGTGCTAAAGGCACTGCAACGTGAATGACAAATGGAAAAGTGAAAAGACCTCGAAAAGACTTACAAACAATAAAACATAAACAAAGACACGAGGACATTGACCAACGTCGCTTAAGCTCGCGCCCTTTGAGATGAACCAGTCTAGACTGCTTTCGAATAAACCTAAAGATAAATGAAGACACGTCAACATCCATACATGGAATTTGGCAGTCCAAAAAGTGCTTACACATTTCACAAAAGAGTAAGCGTTTTTAAATGGATTGATAGACGGCTAATTTTAGCAATCTTATAAGCTAAGGAACTTGTGCTAGGACGTATGTGCCCTATCGATAAATAATGATTATATGATAACTGTTATAAGTTAAACGTTAATTTTATTCACCTATTATTGATTTTAGTTAAAAAATAAATCAATAATGTGCTTTTTGAATAAAAAATTGAAGTAAAACAGAAAATGTGTCCCAAAATTTTATCCATCTACATAACACTTTCATTTAAAATTAAAACAAAGGTCGTCGCTTCTTTGAAAACATACAATATTTACGATATCGCTTTTATATGTACATAAAGAGACCTAGACACCTTATGATATGTCCTATTTCAATAATCGAAGCACAAACTAACTATTCGACGCAACGCACTTAAACAAATGAAAAGATAGAACGATGCATGCAAATATAAAAGAAAACTAAGGACGTTGACCAGATAGACGAAGCACTTAACGAAGTCTAGACTTGGATTCTAAGCTTTTTAGCTTTTAAGTATCAAGTTTAATGCGTGCTGAGCAATTAAAGTCGGTGCGACACAAGAGCTAAGTACGATTTTAAATGTAAAATCTATATAGTATATATTTACGTCAAATGTAAAAATAATATGGCGTATCGTTTTATCATAAACATTGCACAAAAAATATATTGTAGTAGCTTTAATATACAAGGGATATTTATTAGAAATAAATTAAAATACATATATTGTATATAAATCCGATCCTATCCTACTAATATAATAAATGCAAAAGTTTGTGAATATGGATGTATGATAGTCACTCTTTCACAAAAAAAATACTGGACGGATTTGAATGAAACTTTAGAGTAAAATAGGTTATACGTCGAAATAACATATAGGCTACAATTTGTAATGATTTTATGTAATTTTGGTTGTAATATACCGATACATGTCAATTAAGTCGGAAAAAATCTGGCCTCTGAGAGCTACGAGTATCTTTGTGTACGCTACCTAAACCATTGGAATTACACAAAGATTATGTACCGTAGGATTGTTTGTCTTGAATAGTTCTAAATAAAAGTCTGCGACAGCATATATCTACCTTTTATGTGGAAGCCACTATGACCAATATTATGAACCATAAAATTAATTAAATTGGATACTATTTTACAATGCACATTTTAGTATATTTATCAAACTCATGTCAAAATCAATACTTGTTGCTTTAAGTATTTCATGTAGATAAACTCTGTCTTTCACACTAAGTAATTTGGCCGAATAGTTTAAAAGTTATCACGATATGATTGACTTGAATGGAGCGTCGTAGAGCACCTAATAGGCGCGACGCGCGACGCGGGGGCGGAGGGCTGATGCAATCCAAGCAATGGCGCGTCGTCGCCGAGTGCCCGACACGAACGCGGACAGATTAATATTATAGGGGTTCAAAGATTGTATGGAATCCATCAGTTTTGAAGTTAGACATATTAAATTTCGGATGTACGAGTAACTAAATAAATATACCTATTAAAATGATCTGTCACGAAACTTAATTTGGCTGACCAAATTCCACGCGAGCGAAGCCGCGGTCAAAAGCTAGTTATTAATAAATTAAAGTGAGTAACGATTCATGGAAATATGTTACGTGTATAATACCAATATGACGCAGGCATACTCGTAGTTTGGAAATAGAAAAAGCAATTTCCGCGGAAGGAACTCTACCAGAAAGTCACAATACATATATTCATATAGTAAACGACGCACATGACAGACTAGGTCTTCTAATAACTGACGATATATTACAAGAGAACATAACTAATATGGACATGGTTTTATTACCTCGCGCAGTTGCCAAGTTGTGCGATTTGCTGTGTAGGCATAGCTTAAAGTCAACTATAGTTACATAGCACATCAGACAAGAAATATCAGCTTAAACTGTGTTAGCCCTTATATTTACCGACCTTTTGTATGAATCCCTATATTTATGTATCGTAAACCTTACATAGTGTCTTAAAAATTACGAGTGAGTGTTACTCCAAAAATTAAATACATCTAATATATGTATTTCTAAAATAGCCGATACGTTTACTTATCTCTATACATTGTAACCTTGCCATATGCAATTTGTCCAACGCTTAAATGTTTTCAGGCGTTTTGTAGGTACATTTGGCATGGAGCTGTGCTAAGCCCTGGGAAGGAAATAGGCTATTCAGAACACTTTACTTAATTGAGCCAGCAATACAGTGAAATAAGGGACGAAAGATTGAATGGGAATTATTCAAGTTTCCCTAGCAACGATATCATATAAAACAATTATTTACTAATAAGTACATACATGATGGCATAATATATGTACATAAATGTGTGTTCTTATACATAATTATCATAAGCATGTTTGTATACATATATGTATGTCTGTATACATATATGTATGATTATCAAGGAGACTGGAGAAGACGCTATTAGACATCAGCATAACCTGCCCCCCTTTACTGAATTGAAGGTGAAAAATAAATAAAACAATAGGGTCAAAAGAAAATATTTTGAACACATTTTTGAAGTATGTAGTAGTTTAAATTTGAGCAACTTTTACGTAGGTACTAAATTTAAATCATTTTGATTTTAAACCTCTGTCAAACCTTAATCACGTTAAGTGACAAACTGAAACCCAACCGTGCGATAGAAAATAATAACTCGCATACAATTGAGCAACAAAACAATAATTTGTACGTCTACGCATTAAACTACATAAACAAAACCAGATTCTAAAGGGGTGGTGACGGTGATTCATTTAACCCCTAAATTTTAATAATACGAAGAGAAATAGCGTACGAAAATGGAAACGGAAAAATGGGCGCTGAATAAATAACTGCTTACAGAGATCGAACAATGAAATCGGGGTTACCGCACGGAGTGGTTGCGGAATCATGGGTACAATAGTCAATAAGTAGATTCCGCCGCCACCCCGTCTCAGCCATGAGACGAAAAAGTGCGCTGACCTGATTCTAGGATACCACCCCCACCCGGCCCACGGCTGCCAGACTCGACGGCGGCAAGTGGGGAATTTGGGAAAGCCGCCAACGCAATATGACGCTTAGCAAGTTTCTCCTTTCGTAACGCTGCCTTTTCACTTGGATATTGCACTGATTGTTCCTGTAAACCAGCACAGAAACTGCGACTAGCTTTTTTCTATTTTTTTTTTTACAATTTCCAGCTATCTTTTCTGTTAAAGAATAACTGTACAAAGAAGAAATAAAAATGTATGATCCTAATATAAATTCTATGAATTCCTTTATTATTGTAAATATCACCATACATCCAATTATTGATTAGGTTGTGATTTTTCAAATAACATATCCTCAAAGTGCACCGCAACGGAATTTCCTTTTTACGATGTACAACGTTAAAACGCATCAATATCCAATGATTTATAGTTTCTAATATTCTTACATTTATAATAATTAAAATACTTTGGAGATATTCCACAGTCTCATTTTCTGTAGAATTATAAAAAGGAGCTTACATGGACGAGCTCGCCGGCGCAAAAAGGCACGCTAAGTAAAAACATGTCCTTTTGAAAAGCTTTTCGGCGCGTCGCGCGGAGTACACATTGTTATTCTAAAACTTACAGGCCTTACAGCGCACAGGCCTCTTCCTTTGCACTGTCTTCACATCAAAAGAAACGTGGCAAACAATTTTTCGTTATTGCGAGACGAATCATTGCATAATACTAAAGATCATACTTTTATAGCCGTAGTCAAGAAATTAGAATCTTTTCAAGTGCGTCGATTATTTCCGTAATATTATTATTATACTATAGATGTATGGAAATCGTGAACAAATTATTCAACGTATCGCCGACTCCTTAATGACCAGAATGATTATAAATTATTAGTTTGTGGCCAGGATTAGTGGAAAATGGTTATAAATATTTTATGTTTTACTCTTAGGATACTTCGTAAGTATGTAAATACGAGAACGAATATATTCGTTTATTATTAGATTATGTACCGCTTTTACCGATGATTCGAAGAAACAAAATGGCTTTGGTAATAAATAAACAAACAACACATTAAATGTCGATTATTAAATAAATCCATGAACCATCATTTACCAAAATTTAAATATACTTCCAAAAAGCACTAAATATGCTTGAGAGACAAGCACGTACATGAGACGGTTTCATGATGACATCCCAAGCAGTCTCGATTACGTTTACAAAGAACGACACGTCAATGGACCATTAAAGGATTATAGATGGAGAAGCATTATATACAACTGTTATATATAAAGTGTTCATAACAATTACACGGTCAATTTGATTATAGCGATTACACCACCACCACGGGCTGAACGGTCGCAATCAACGTCGATTGCCCCCACCCCAAGGCTGAGGTTAATCGGAGTTTCTTTGTATGGTGCATACATTCATACTTAAGTTCATTGCAGTATAAATACGTGAGCTTCCATACTTATGTTAGCTTCCTACGTTAAACTAAAGTATGCGTTCTCTAGCAGAAGGTATACAAAATCTTAAGCTTCATGACTGATGACATATGTATGTATGTTAGTTAAAAATCGGATATATTACATTTTTACAATGATTGGAATTCGTAGTGTAGCCGCTACTTTATTTATTTTTGTCAAATATATTTTTAGTGAAAAGTAAACATTTATTATGTAACCCTATTAAAGCTCATTTTAATAAAAGATCGTAGTAGCATAGAGTATTAAGAATACAACCATATTCCTCAAAAGTAAATGTAATTAACAAGAAAATTACTAAACCCCTTACAATCCAGTCTTTATTCTTTTGCAGTGTCTTTACTTTCGTATTGGAATGTGTTGGCTTAACTAGTACTCAAATCACCAACTTGTGAAAGTGCAATATTCCTTGTAGCAGAGCAAGCTCATCCAGTTAGAATATGCAGCGGCAGAACCCCTGTAATACATGTAGTGAACTTTATTATAGTCATGTACCACTTTACATGGTTATGGTGACATTCATGCGTGAGCACGGCCGTCGCTTTTTTAACTCATATGCACTGTGCCATCTCTACATACATAAGTGTAGTAGAAGGTACTGAATTATAAGCAGTGCAGCTAAACTAAAAAATAATTTGATGTGTGGTTAGCACATCCAATATTTTAAAAGTCTTTTACAGTTACTTATTACCGTCATTTTGACTGGTTACAATTAGACTTAGTGAAAAAAAAACGTAACATAACACCTATAATCCCCAACGGGGTAGGCAGTGGAGTGTCGTACTCTCCCACGTTTCAGAAGTTACGTGTCCCATGGAATAGATGGTGAGCCTCTTGCCATATACTGGGCTCAGATCCAGACTCCGAGTCACTACTAGAAATTCTGAATTAGAAAAATTCTATAGTACCCGACTCGGGATTGAAGTCAGGACCTATCGATCGTCAGTCCCGCTCGCAACCATTCGATTAACAAGGCAGCCGGCAACGGTTAGATTTAAGTGATTTTTTAATTAAGAAAGTAGCAAAAGACCTATTTTATTTTTTTCCTATTTTTTTCTATTTTTTTTTTTATAAAAGACCTAGCTGTCACTGCCAATATAGACTTCTGCAACAGACCTCAAACAGGACTGTTGAGATACCACTGTAAATATTATAAAAAAAACATATAAACACATGGTGTATTACAATGTAACCTTTTTACGTCACATGTCAAGAATGTTCTCTCTTTGAATGTCTCAAAATTCGCTTGTGCCTAAATGTCATAATCGACAAATGGCTGATCATTTGTACCAGTATTTCCCCCGATCATTTGTACCAGTATTTCTTAGTTTATAAAGGCTGTGCTACATTGGGCATTGTGGCTTCAATACGACGATGATCTGTTATGATTAAAATATTTAAATTAAAATTTCGGACACTACCACGAGTCAGAAGGTGTTTGAAATAAAAGCACTCAAATCCCAACAATTGCTTCATTAATACGTACAACTTTATCTAACAAGAAACTCCACGAAATCTGTCTTTAAATGAAATTCGCTTGGACAGAAACAGACGCGACCGTCGGACTTGCTTCACTTGGTATTTCAAAAATAACTGCTTAACTTAAAAATAACTCTTAAGAGGGTTTTATTAACTTTTACGGATGCGTGAGTGAGTAACATATTGTAACAAAACACAACGGTTTGCATGTTTTGTAAAAATATTTTTTGTATTTTTGTTACACTTACATACTTGAAATAAACAAAACACTGCTGGATACGCATAATATATAGTAAGATTTAAATTATACGAAATTGTAAAAGATACTACACGCCCATAGCATATGTCTCTTTAGAAATAATTGACAACTAAAGCAGACATTACAAGATGTGACGTTACATCATGAGAGGAGAAGACTAAAGTAACCTCAGTCCGATCCGTGGGTGCTCATGAAGGAATTCGGACACAGCTCATATTTAATGGTTTACGAAGATACTCACGACGACTGTCTGTTTAAAGGTAGGTTGTACATGTGTTTTATTTAGACATTATAAAACTATTTTTTATAACGACGAAATAATATGAATACAATTAATTATTTTTAACTATATTGATATATTAAATTCGGCAGTCTCAAAGCTAAGGATACGAACTTTTCCGGAATTTACTGTTGGAAAGAATGAAATCATAGGTACGGACGTACAACATGTAAAAATAACTATAATTAATAGTATTCAATATATTATAAATGACAATAATTACTATTCCACTTCCAATCTCACTGACACGTTACTTCGAATAAACAAACCATAATAAAGATGAAATTAAAACATTAAAAAAATTATTACTTAAATTATAAAAGGATACTAAAATATAGGTCAGTCTAGACGAAAAACTGAAAAACAACAGAAACATATAATAATAAAAGCATTGGGGACGCAGACCCTATTCATTTGAAATATATGGACTACAAATATTTCATACGAAAAAAAAACGAATGTGTGGAATGTATGAGGTTCATATCGTACTGAATCCCTATGTTGAGAATGTCTGAAACCAATATTGTCTGTATTGGAATACCGACCACGGATACAAGTATGAGCGTACACAAGATTTATTTCCAAAAAATTATTCTCTTCCTCATAATAGTTTCGTCTAAAAGCGTTTCCTATACATTTTTAACCTGCAGGATCGAATATGTCGTCTTTAAATTTTATGGATCCACAAATTTACGGTAAGATCACCGTCTTGCAACCCAGTTCTTAATATTGATTTACGACGAGTACCAGTATGTGGTCCCGACTACAACCAACCTATCACTTATAATCTCAATATTCAATCTCTCCTTATTCATAATACTCTTATATCTCTGTTTACAAGATACAAGGTATTTTTTTAAATTTTCTTACAGATGATATTCACATTTGTGTTCAACACATTGTATGATATTCTTATCATTCCTTGTAACATATTCTATTTCAAGCACATTCGAGATTTTAAACAGAACAATAAGTCTCAACACGCTTTTGTAAATTTTGCCTTTTCAATTAAGCAGAATATGAGGATCACTTATTAAATGACTAGTCTTCATTTTATCCGTACTGCGCTAATCCGAAGCTTAGTCATCCAATCTATTTCTCTATCAGAAACGGTTTGGAATTTTCAGGGAGAGTTTACATTACTGTTACGTGAATGAATCTTATAAATACATTTATCTTGTTAAAATTAAACCAAATATATATACATATATACCAGGATTCGAACTCTACGCCCCCAAACTTCAAGATTAAAATCTAAACGGCTAGACTATTATTTATTACTGCTAATACACTATTTATTCCGATTTCGGGTCACCACTTCACTATTTCATATTTTAATAAATATACGAGTGTAATCAATCCTTTTTTAAATTATCGTCAAGGGCTTTAATTTTACGTTTATTTTCAATGGAAGTTTTTGTGTTGTTTTAATAAGCGTAAAGTAGTTGATTGCGTGATCGAAGTAATTCGTAGTAACGGTTACACCATCACGTGCTTTAAGTTTTAATGTGGTCGGTAATTGACTACGTAGTTGTACACGCCATTATGACTACCATCCTTTTTCATTCTGGAAAGGAAACGAGCTACAGTATGCTCGTTTCCCTGATACATTTGTGAGCCTATCTTCGAACATTCGTGTATTAGAAAGATGGAAGTCGATTCATTCCTTAAAGGCAATGGATGACTGACGTAATGAACTCGCTTGAGAATTTAAAATACTTCAAACTTGCTCGTAATTGCATAAAATTTTCAATATCTTCTGTTTACAGTCATTGGAATATTTATAATAATCGACCCATTTATCATTCCACTGTTGGAAAATGAGGCCCGTCTCATATTGAGAGGGTTAAGGCTAGTCTATCACGCTGGCCAAGTACGGGTTGGAAGGATTCACACATCTTAGAAAATAATTTTCTTTTATATAAGTTCTAAGGTGTGCAGGTGTCCTCACGATATTTTCCTTCACCGTTAGCAAGTGATATTTAAATTTAAAACGCACTTTTGTAAAGAGGTGCGCGCCA
>DWEC01002201.1:0-12027 GCA_018245735.1 Microceris miodesmiata
CGCAACTTCAAGAAGTCCTGGATCCGATTCCCGGATCGGCCAAAGTATTATTGAGTCTTTATAACTTGAAATTCCCAGTAGTAGCTCAGTCTGGATTTGAGTTAGCTATGTGATAATAACTGTTGAAAAGTGGATGTAATACATTCCCCTGTTTACCCCTTCGGTAAAATACAGACGTGATTTTATAATATTAGGCAAATTTACTAATTATTCCTTCCGACTTGCTTATTATGTGGAAGCGTTTTTAATATACCGCGTATGATGGCTTTGTCTCCAAAGCAAAGTCAAAATTACTTTGTTAAAACAACATTAAAATACAACAGTGAACTAATTTAAAATTAGAACATCCTTCCACTGTGTAAACTACAGTTACGTGGAATCGTAACAACGACTGTAAATATTATATAATTAAAGGAGTTAATTAACGCGACAATATTGTAACAACTATAATAATTTAATGTGTGCGACACCGAAAATGCTGAAATAATTTTGACATTTCCAGAAGTTATTACTGCATGTTATTTGAACTATCTACATATTATCTTATTAGGTACACAATGTTGCTTAACATAAGACTTAAATAGAAATAAAAATGTTTCTGTCTTTGTCTATCTATAATATGGTCAGAATTAATATATGTAGTGGTTATATAATTTATTCTGAAATCAGAGGCCTTTCGTTATAACTGAAAAAATGTTGATAGGACTCTCTTTACTGTCATATCGACAGTTATCAGTTATAACGAAACATTCTGGCCCATGTCAGAAGTTAGAAGGCGACTCTGAAATCTCTGGTTACTGTTGAACTTCGAAAGCTCTTGCTGTGAGTGATAACAATTATGGAAGACCAAATTATAAAATTGCATAGTTAATTTTGCTTTTATATCGTCATAATAAGTCTTTACAGTTTAGGTAAAGAGCATTAAAGCCAAATATCAGAATCCTAACAAATTTGATATGTTTCTTCTACGTTATCAAAGACCATAGTATAATTATAGGCGCAGTGGTGCCTATGTATACATACATATGTATAATGTGTGTATGTCATGGAGTATTGTAATTGTTAACAGCGCGACAACGTGGCGACGATTTTGGACTGAACGTTAATTACACAAGTTCCGAATGCTAAATTACTTAATTCGGAAATTACGGCTTTCCGCAGAGCATTAACATTTAATTGCTTTTGATAACTGAAGCGACTTTTTCGTTGCGCCGTTTCATGATGCCGCTTGTGCGTCTGTAATTAATTAAAGTGGTGCTCTGGGAAAATTAGTGAACTTATCGCCGAAGGAACGATGTTTTGAAATGTGTATATCTTCTTACCGATAGACGCTTCTTGAGTCAGTTGTATTTAGTCACCTTGTTATTGGATTGTAATACCTATTACGCGTTTAGACATTGAGTGTAAGTGATAATGGATATGCGTCGGTATTCGTGTCTTAATTTTGGTGTTAGAACTGTCAATAATCAATCTTAGGTTATATAAGATTATTATGTACAAACGTAAAATATCATTTAATATCAGGAGTGTATGAGACCGTTTGATGGTTAAGTACCCACTAACATATAAAAATGCGTAACTGAAAGCTCCAGGTTTGCGCAACTAGATTAAAAAGGTTTCCATCGTATGAGCATAATATTATTATTCCTTACAGACCCTCAGTACTAAGAAGCTATTACTCATCTTTTCCGGCCCGTTTTTATTGCCAGACGTGAAAAATACCAGAAATTTCATCCGGACCGGTTCAAAGTGGCCGGATTAATTCACAAGGCACTTATTTCAAATTGGTTTCCACTGGAGTCCGCGACTCTTCACTACACTTCCTTTTAATAGTGGGAACGTTCGAGTCCTTTGATGTCGCCCATGTGTCGTTTTGATTATCGGAAATTAATTAAGCTGCAACACTGAAGTAAAAATAGAGTAAATTCTTATAGTACAATCCTTAAAAAAGTAGAGTTATATCTTGATGTTTTTATTATGTGTAATGGAAACTGTAAACCAAATTATGAATTGCTAATCTTTGGTTTTGGATAGATATAATCTAGAACTTTAAAAAATGGAACAAAGTAAGGAAGAACAGGTGTAGAATAGCTTTTCCTAAGTATGTATGGTCCATATAAGAAATCCTATGCTTTCCATCACGTACATTGGCTCCCAAAAGCTAGCCGATCCCATAATAAAAGCAAGATATTGAGGAAAACGATTTTTTCTCTACCATGGAAAATTGATTTGGAAGACGTCTCTCTGCCTAACTGTATGGACCTGGAAACGTCTCGACTACATAATTCTTTATTAGAAAGCAAAACAAAACATGGGATTTCTTATACATAATTGTTATTATGGTATTCTAGCCAAATGATGTGAAACAACGGATGTGGAAGAAGCACGTCAGCAGGTCAGCATAATTGGAATAAAAGTAATAATTCTACCCAAACTTTACTACCTCAATCGCTTCGTAAGGATCCTAGCTACGTCTTCTATAGTGTCAATAGCATTGACCCCAATTCAGCCGCACTAATACAACACGTAGAGCAAAGTTAAATATTATTTTTGTTTGTTCAAATGTTCGTAGGAACCGTAGGTGGTACTTGAGGATGCAGGGGTACATTGTGGCTGCATTTATATCTTGAAATATTTAAGCGACTTCGTCCATAATTTCCGTATTATAAATACACATCCATACATTTCTCTTGATCGTTGAAAAATTAAGCTCGGAACTTTTCAAAAGGTTTTATTAATCATCACCCAAGATATATAGTGTGTTTCAGAAAATATAGAAAATGTGTTATGTTAATTTGGTTCAGGCTTTGGTGGCCCATAAGCTTATATCAACATTATACCACATCTATTTATCTATTTTTACGATTATTATATCATTACGCAAGGTCTAGTTACGGGGTAATAAAGTAGCACCGAGTACCAAATATCTATAACCTAACAGACGTGAGATACTTCTGCGGAATTCATAGCTCTTTACACGTACGGCTATTTGGGAATTATTTGGCCATAATAGGCGTCATGGTCTTCCTCAGCACCTGTGTCCCTCAACATTAGCATTGTATGTTTATCATTATTTCATGTGCCATACTTTTTAGTCATCCAAGCCTATAGATCAATCTAAGTTTCTGTAATTTTATTGTTACATGTGGCTTATAATAAAGACTCTCTAATAATGGCTTCCATTTTCAAATATACATATTTGAAAATAGAGCCCATATGTAATAATGGCTTCTATTTTCAAATATACATATTTAAAAATAGAAGCCGTTATTGAAATTGTAGTATATGAGCTGCTCGACGTGGTACAATTATCTTAATTGCTCAATTACACTTCTGTAAACTGCTGTTCGAGGAAAATTGCTGCGAGTTAAAACTTGTGATTGCTTGCAAATGAATTCGAACTATTATTCTAAGTTTGTCACAGAAAAAGTTCATTTAACAACTGCACTGTGCTATGTCGTTATAAATTATATTAATCTAACTTTACATTTAAGTATAATATAATAGATGTTATTGGCGTATAAAAATAAAAAGCATGCTATATTTATGAAGTTATACAAATGTTTTCAGAAGCGGACTAAGATAAGAAGTTGGATCGGAATCCAACCCTAATTCGAGCTATTTCAATATATACTTTTTATATATGCAGACGTTTTTCAGAAACTTGCTTGTAACAATAAAGAGTTGCACGTTTTCGAAATCAAGAAATCAATGTATATATTGTATCAATGTATATATTGTATATAATATGTAAATCTATATATTGTTGTCACTTGAGAAGAATTAATTAGTTTAATGCTTCTATAAAATAACCGAGCATTTGAATATCGTGTTTTTTTTTTGCTCTGAACTGTTTACCACTATCGTTACCTTTTATGTGCATGTTTCTACCATAAAATTAAAACTCGCGAGTACTCAAATTAGCTCAGCCTGCCTCTCGCCGTGCTCCAGATAACATGCATGGTGGTGACACAGCAGCGACATATTTCTAATGAGCAGCGAGTTTTTACGTTACCATTCAACTTGTAGAAATCGATACCAAGTTTGAATTGAAAATAGGTCTCCATTTTACTAACGCAGAATTTTCAATGTATTCTTAAAAATTGACTGTACGCAGAAGTAGGGTGCGACAAGCCGAGGACAGGGCTCGATGTGGCTCATTAAGAGAGGCCTATCCAACAGTGATCAAAATGGACTGATGGTTTAGCTGATGACATAAAAATACCCTATTCAATCGTATGAATATTCAATATCAATTCAATAATTCAATTGTCTTCGAAGTATAACAAGAATAATAAAGTGTTAATTTGATTTCGAAGCATAGAAATACTTATATGAAAATTTTCAACTATGAGCCAAAAATCCAAGCACAGATAAACAACACGCCAATCAAAAACCAATCAATCATTGAAATTCAAATGCTTTCGGAGCTGAATGTATTATTAGTGTTACCCAAATCGGGTCATCAATGATGTCCCACATGGACACCGAGAGTAAACAACGTGCAAAACTATCAAGTTTTAAATGAAAATAGAGCGTTTCAATTTACCCGAGCGAAAACCTCGTAATATTGATGTGTTAAGTGCCTCTAAATGGCTTCCCGAATGGACAGGCGGGTGTTGCCAGCGTTTATAACTGCAGTACCAATATCCCAGTTGGACAGTTTCGTCGGTTCTAATTTTGCGAATTCTCTTTCACACACCTATATGAGTTTTATTGGATTTTTCCAATGTTTTTAATTGTAAATATAATAAATATACTAAATATTTCATCCAGTGAACAGTATGGATCGCAATACCGCATATAATATGTTCGGATACTAATTTAAGGCGGCGCGGCGTGTGAACAGAGCGATAGAATTTGTAAGAAGCATGTGCTCTTTGTCTACACCATAAAGGCCCTGGTGTAATAATATCTTAATAAATAATAAGTTCTGTTTCATGATATTTCAATGTACAAATGCATGCATGCAACACTTTTGTACATTTATTGGCCCGGTTATTGGTTTTATGATCTTAAGAAGGCGGGTGGTAGTGGCCGGATGAGATCTGCGGAGTACTCGTATCGAGTGTTGTGTTTGTGTTGTTGAGAAAAGGCCTATGTCCAGCAGTAGATCAGAAGAGTCTGACATGACGATGATGATGATATTGCATTCATAATATAATATAAACATGTAAGCAAATATCAAAGGAAATTCGATATTTAATTTAAAACAAATTAACTAGTATTTGCCTCTATTTTAATTTAAATGAATATTATTATATGCACATTACGGTGATTAACGTTTCTAGTTTAACATATTAAAATTATTAAAATGCTTGTATTCGGTTGATGCATTAATTGAACAAGAATATCAGTTTTAATTTATACGATTTTTATGGATTGAATAATTTATTATTAAACATTATAAAAATATAATTATGATAATTTTACAATGACAAACACTATTTGGTAATAAATTTTATAATGAGTATTTTATACTAATGGAAATCAACATTTGTGAGTTATACCGCCATCTATTGGCAAGAGATAGTCAACTTTAAATTTAACGAGCGCTTAAATAAATCATTTAGGTACTACGAAATGGACATTTTATTTTATCTTTTTTAGAGACTTAGTACATTTCGTCATAAATTCATTATACATATTTTATGCAGTTGCTATGTTCCTATGGGGCAAACAATGATGTTAATCAAAGTATACATACTTCTATTAATAAAAACTAATTAACTATATCGAAAAAACGTCAATTAAGTACACTTACCGTGAGTTCCCGACAAATAAAAAAATATACAAATCCAGCGTTTATAAATAAATAATATATACGTTTAAAAACAATATACAAAGAGAATACATGATCAGTGCAATAAATTTAATAATCTATTTGCGGAAGTCACGTTTACTTTTTAACGTTTATGTCGAATATAGAAAAAATAACAGTTCATTTGATTTTCGAACTTATTATTATATGGGTTACAGTTGATAGTGAGTTTACATGCTAGTCAGTTGTAAATCAACACTGATCACTTACTGTAGTTGAATATTCACATGTTAAAATTATGTTTTAATTATGTACCAGTATTAGGCCTGTATAAACATTATATATAAATATATTTGTTTATCGTTGCAACTTATTTACCGACAACAAAAATAGTAAAAACTATTTTACTATTTATTACTAAATCAATATTTTTTTTAAACTTTTTTTATTTCCGATAAACATATTTAGATGCAAAACAAATCCTCAACTCTTCACTTAAGTATAGTATGAAAAGTTAATAATCATAGCTAGGCACTCTTTAGTATGTTATGTCTTAAACATAATAATTTCCCATGACATAAACATATGATGCAAAAGCTGGAAACAAGAAATGATTTAACCACCCCATAATTCGCTGTTTAATCCAGGGCTCAGGCAGACATATTAATGCTGATATTGATTTAAGCTGCCTTGTGAACTTAACCTATTACACTAAAGACGTATTTCGAATCATGTGACATCCAGAATATGAATATAGCGTAAATTTGTTTTTGTTTCAAAACAAATTTGGGATTTGCGTAAAAATAATTTATGAGAAAACTTGAAGTTAAAGGCTTTATCTTATTTCGCGAAATTATCATTTATTGAGAACAAAATTGGAAACTGGTATGAAATTGGTATTTATGCAACGATACCTTACTAGAACAATAATATCTTATATAATTAAATTCATAGTATTCATAGTAATTCAGTTCTCGGATAGTAATTTAAACGTATAGAAATACTTTACGAACGTTTCATAAATATCGAAATATAAAATGTCCTTTCTATGCACTCCTGAGTCGTGCTATTCAGGACCAAGATCTGTTTAGTCTCAACATGAATTAACAACATTTTGGTCCGTCGCAAAGCCCTTTGAAATAGCTTTTGAAATTCTCTGATGGCGTTATGCTGTTAACCGAGGAAAACCGATTTAGTAAACTAAATTCAGTAAGCGTAAGCGCTTACTAAATATGTTCAATATTCCACTAACTTCAGATGGAAAGGATAGTTCAGATACTTACCTCCTTATTCATAAACACACTAGCAGCGCTCTCGTTTCAACTTGGAGCATACGAGATTTGATAGAAAAAGACAAAACATTATTTAACTAGAATAGTGCCTCTGAACGTTTATGGCAATGAAATTGAATTATTATAATGTGTTCAGTTTATGCTACTCGTAGGTCTATACAGACCGTAATTGTTATTATTTCTTATAAGCAAGTTCTAATTATCATAATTAAGTGGTGAAATATATTTTTTAGTTATACTAATTAATAAAACTAAGTTGTGTCTGAAATTTCTAGAAATATTGATTTTATTACATGAACTAATTTCCTTACATATCGTATAACTCATCATATATAAATTGAGGCTTAACATTAAGTAACAAGCAGTAATTATTGTTTTAGAACCTAACTAAAGTCTCATTTATCACACAAATTCAGTGCTACTTTTTATCTAACTTCGTCAATTAAATTTAAAAAATTAAAATAAAATAAACAAAACAAACACAACTAGTAAAATCTCTCTCAATTTAAAAAATCATACCTATTATTATTGTCCTATTTTAAGAAATTTTATCGTCTTTTCCAGTGCGTCCTCGGAGCGCGCTGCGTACACCTGGCTCCCGGACACGAGGATCGAGTTCTGCTCGCCGTACAGTCGACGGAAGAGCTCCAACTCGACGGTCTACGAGAGCGACTGATGGTGTGATCCCTTCGAGCGACTCGAAGAAGCCTTGCTGTGACCTCGGACACTTAGTGACACTGACGAGCAAAGCAATCTAGTGACAAAGTGAATATGAACGCTACATCAATAACTTTCTTGTAATTTGTGCTTCTCTACTCTTTGACTCTATTACTCACTGTATATATCCGATTGAATGTCGCTTCT
The DNA here is from genome assembly GCA_018245735.1 of Microceris miodesmiata. NCBI lineage: Eukaryota > Metazoa > Arthropoda > Insecta > Lepidoptera > Hesperiidae > Microceris > Microceris miodesmiata. The sequence continues at coordinate 7,918 of DWEC01002201.1, forward strand.
TACTTCGTCTATCTATAAGTATCTTATAGCTGTTGCAATTGATGAAACATAAGTGTGTTATTGTATTTTGAATCTTAAAAGGTTTGAAAATACGAGATGTTTTTGAGGCTTTCTTAAATTGAAACAAGGATGGGTAATGTAATTTATGTGTGGGTGTTTAATTTATCATTTAAAATACAAATTCGAGTGTATTGACGTAAATAGTAGAGATCGTTTTCACTGTGGTGAAGGAAATATTCTTATTAAATTATGCTATCTGTCTAGCTTGTAATGGAGAACGTCATAGTACATACACTCATGTATTTGCAATATATATTTGTACCTCAATATATTTACCACAAACTTAAGATAATAGATATTAAAAATAAGACGGTATTGATAAAATAATATTAGCATCATTTTCAGGCCCTTACCTACTCAATGAATATTACACGTACACTATAAAAATAATTCTACTTTACCACCTCACAGTTAGTATAATGTTTGCAAACGAATAAAAGACCTGCAATATTCGTCTTGTCAGGATCTTCAGAGGGGAAATTTTTGCTCATAAATTCGCTAATATTCCCGCATTCACTCCAAGTCGGGGAGAAGCGTGAAACTTCCTCTTGGTTACCGAAAATGAATATTTATGACGAACAACGAGTAATGCGCCATTTATGTAGAAAGTTATGACGTATTCCATCGACTTATCGGAACGAATTGTATCAGCGCAAATAGCCTCCAATATTTCCTGATTGAACATTCCTTATTTATTCAGTTGTATAATTCCATTTCTCCTTTTGCATAAATATCCCTTTGGCGTTTTGCGCGTTTCAGTTTTTATTATCTATCCAATATTTATATACGTACTCAAAATTATGCATACAACTAGTGAATCGCGAACAAAAAGGTATTAAAATTCAATGAAACTCAAATATCTCACTATCACGTACATACAAAGTAGTGACACGAGCGCCATGGGAAATTAATAAAACAAAGAGAAATCCAAATAGAGCTCTACATATTATCGAAAATTGTATAACAACTTTTATCAAGCAAGAAAAATTGTGTATAAAGAATTAATGAACACAGCTTAGCATATTGTGTAACAAGAAATCAGATACGTTGGTCTGGGAATAGAAAAGTGATTCAATAGGAGATATGTGAATACGTCTACTAATTGCTCTACTAGCAATACTGGTATACCTATTTCTATATTTTAAGTCTAATACTACACTCACTTTTGCCTTTACAGAGCAAACTGATTAATTTATACATTCGGCATTGATCATATTGACGAGTATATTTCATACCATGGCAATGTATCGTATTACATAATGCGATAAATTTAACACTGATCTTACGTATGCACTGCTCATGTACATTGAAATATTTGTGCATAAATACCAATAAGTGTCAAGACAATTGGGTCTAATAATAATAATAATAAATTGTTAATCTTCTATTAGGATAGGAGTGAGCATTTATAGTTATAATTTAAATGTCAAATCTAGTCATAACATTATAATTTGTTTGCATAGCATCCTTCAACTAATCGTCTTAAACTACTATTATACTATCAAACACGAATTTTCATGATAACTAGTGTATAACTAAGTATAACATACTGTAAGATATGACACCACTGTTATTGAGTCGTATAGATGTGGAGAGTTAGTTAGGTAATTGAGATTCGCTGTGATTTTTAGTTTTATATCAGTGTTCGCATCAGATGTTTTTGTGGTATTCTCGTAATATACATTTACGCGTAAATTACTAATTATAACTACGATTAGACTAAGTACTATAGGATTTATTTTTATAATGTAGTACGCCCGAGGTTTCAATACACACGACCCAGTATAGTGTATATTAAATATAATTGTACAAAGTATTATTAAATACATGTTTGTGTAAATATTTGAATTTAATTACACGTAAGCATTTCGCTTTAAGGGATTTGTTTCTTTATAGCTGTTGTTTTATAATTGAATGCAATCAAAACGGAATTGGTATCACTAGAGACTCATAGTATTGTTCATATATAGTATTCGATGACCCTAACTATTCTTACATACTAAAATAGTTTTAAGCGTGGTTTGTTTTTTAAAAAAGTTTTTCGTGGCAATCGACGTCCATATGAAACTAGAGTTAGTTCCTGTCTATAAGTACTACTTTAAAATCACTATAGTTATCGTATTTCATACGTTTTGAAACATTAAATTATACATTGTAAATTTGCACTTATACATTACAATATCATTATTATAACCGAAATCAATAAAATATGGTGAGTACAATGAAATGAATTGTATGATATTAAATGTCATATTACTACATATAATGCGATGTTATATTGTTATGTATAACAAGTGTTTTGGCGACAATTTCATCTTGCTCAAGTGATTGGTGTCGGGTTCCAATTATTGTATTGACCTTTCAAAACCTATCATTCGTATACCCTTTGTATATTAGCGTACTATACGTCACTATCTTGAATATTATGATGTATAATTTACTCCACATTTATCCTTTTTTGTATCTGATGTTTTACTATGAAGATACTGTATCCATTAAATATTTTGTATAATTTTCAATAAATTCATAATATTAAAATTATTTAACATTCTTTCATTATTTGACAAACAATAAGTCATAAACACCAAGATAATTTAAGGTACCTACATATTTGGAATTTTTTTTTTTTTTTAATTATTATGCTATATTTATTTATACATATATAGTATAAATTAAATTATATTTATTATTACACATAAAAATAAACAAAACACACTACAAAAGTTACAGCTAAATAAAACTTCGGTCACGGTATGACATCCCGTACATTTCTAACATTCCTAATTGGGTGCATCATGACGAATCCAAATACACAAGATTAGCTTCCCTTGCGTTCCCATTTATTTTATAATAGGGAGCTCATTAATCTTTCTGGTTTAACCAGACTTAAAGACACAGATCCTTTTCCAATACAGAACTGTGTAATTCGACTGCTGTCGCTTCGCCGAAGGATCTATATTGTGGTAAGCTCGTTTCGTGTGCACTGTGCCACTAATTGGAATGGAGTTTTTGTGAGTCGACGCCGTGGAAGTCGCGAGATCGGAACGAATGACTTACGTGTCTCGTATTACAGAAGCTGTGATTCGATAGGATTAAAATGGTTTATGTAACATCTTGCCATGAATGTTAATGTGGAAAATTTGGTTTGTAAGTGCAGCGCACTAAGTTATATTTACTTTGTGTACTGCCACTTTAATTCGTAACAGCGCATGTATAGTTCATGCTCAGCATTTCGTATGCAGATCATGGAACAAATACAATGAAAATCCGAAAAGTTGTAAGCTTTGACTAATATCAATAATTTATTACTGGATTATAGCATTTGAAACTGACTTCAGAGCATGAATAATTTCAACTGGCGAACTACTAATCGTATAAAATAAAGCAAAATTAATATTATTTTATATACTTTCCGAAATTTTATAACACAACATTCAGAAACTTCGTTATTTACATAAAAAACAAACAACAACATAAATATATATTAAAAATGTAACCTTTACTGGTATGATACCACATAAAGCGTTTCAACAGTCACCGTCATGGTCACGAAGCATATTGAAAAGCTCCACCTGAGCTTATTTGAGTTATTTGATTGCATCGGAAGTCCGTAGGAAGGCAGCTGGCAATAGTACCTACCTAGTATTTCATACAAAAACTTTTTAAGGGAACGGGATGACTTGTGTTAACAGGCCGCCGAGAATTTACTCGTATATATGAATAAATAAATTAATAACAATTTAAACTCGATTCATTTAAGCATTAACAAGATTATAATTTTTTTAGGTTATAATATGTAACACATTCATTATTTATACTAAAAACATTTTAAGTATGCATCGATGTTAGCAAAACAATAAAAAAGCTTTGTTTAACACCTATTTTTTAAGCTGGAAAATTCAAAATTATTTATACTACAGTACACAGGTCTGAACAATACACAGGTCTCGCACTTGACCAGCGTGGCAGACTATGGCCTTAACCCTCTTAATATGTGAGGAGACCCGTATTCCAACAGTGGAATTGTAATGAATTGAAAAAAAAACACAG
>DWEC01002202.1:0-12027 GCA_018245735.1 Microceris miodesmiata
GACAATTACATTGCAATATTATTATTATTAGTGTGTCCCTAACCCGCGTACTTCCAAACGAAATAGAATAATCTAAACACTAAATAATACAGCTGAGGAATTTTCGCAATATATCCAGACACAGCTCTTCCGCTTGCTACTAATGAGTAAATATTGCTACTAATTTAAACGCACTTGAAAACTCTCTTAATTAACATACTAAAGATAATAAAATACCAAATTAAAATGGGTTAAATTATATGATTGCACTATTAAAGTTTTTTACTTTCAGGTATCATACATTATAACTTAGAAGGAAAAACAACGTAAAGGTAGATTTCCCCGTAATGTTTTCTAAGGCGTGTGAAACATTCTAATCACCATTTGACTAGCATGTTAAACTATGGGCTAAACGCTTATTAGTCAAGAAGAAAATTAGTGTCTAACAGTGGAACGATAAAAGGATTGATAATATTTAAAATAAGTATATTTATTATTATTATTATTTTATATTATTATTATTATTAATATTATTTTTTTACTTTCAGTAGCATCTTCTAAGTACTAATTTAAGGAACCTGTATGGAAATTGGTGATTAATTGGTAAAGGAATTACGATTTTATAGTATCCTTGAAATTTTGCTTTTGTTTTCAAGAGTGCTGAGCGAGGAATCATGCAAAATTATTAATCACCGACCAGTACTAAAGACAGAGCTCTACATGACGCGAAGCGATAAACTCGCGAAGATGAGACCATATGCGTAATAAACTCATCTCTAATTTTAAGGTATTTCGTATATAGGTGATTAATGATTGATTTCTAGAGGACAACAAATATGGCCATTTATTATCTTTTACAATGTAAAAAAAATAGTTTGAATTTTAATCGCGCCTTAGTGAGAGCTTTTAATACCTTATCGTGAATGTATATCTACATAACAATACTCGTACTTTCTTAATTAAATCAAAAAACAACTAAACGTTTTGCCCCGGATGTTATACAAAACATTTTATTTAGGGTGCAATAAAGGTAAAATGCTCGATATCGTTACATGGATGACAATTGTAGAGATTGTAAATGTAACCGAATAATAATAATTGTTCGTAACAAAATCTGCAACGCTTTATACACGCTGTATTTCACAATATACAAGGTATATTTTTACATCACGTAAATGGTTATCAACATGTAATTGCTCTACAATTATTTATGATAGTTTAATTAACTGTAATTTCATTGTTATATTAGCAGTCTCGACTGTTTCAACTGCCCTTTAGTGTTATTGTCGTGCTCTACATAATAAGAGAGTACAAGAGAATATTCAAGTAATTTTTTATACCCCATTTAAACTTGAGATAACTCTAGATTTACTTTTTGCATTTTTTAATTCACATCATTTCGTCTTTAATAAATGCATGTTGCTTAAATTCTTTACGATAGTTAAACTCTCATACCATGCAAGTATACACACTTATTTATATGGTAGTTTGAATAATAATTTTGCACACATTTTATCTTTATAGTCAAATAAAATTAATTAAATTCTATTTAATTTATTTATAATGAGTTGTAGAATTACCTACATAAGTTTTAAAATTATATTTGAATTTTATTACAAAAACAAGTAGGTACCTACTAGAAGCATTTTAGACATTAAAATTATAAGTATATTGTTCAGAGTTTAGTATGTAAATTTTTTTCTGTACAGTTCATAATTTTTTAAAGTATTTTTTGTATTTAAAATTAATTTATCTACGCTATATCATTCTGAACAATAATAATAGAAACGGGAAAGAATTTAAAACTCGTATCATTTATTTTTAATTAGCCTTACTTAGCTTACTTGTTCATTCATATATAGATAAATGCAACAAAGTAAAGCTTTAGCCACACCTGTTTAATGGATATAAAGCCTAAAAACCGTGGAGCGGCTGCCCGGCCGACATGTAAGGTAATAATACCTTTTACCTATACCCCTTCTAATTAATACGATGCATAATAAGAAACACGCTGTATACATTGCGGCGAATGTGTGTGCGTTTTATTTAAAACCAGTGTTTTCGTCATTTCGGTAGCTTTGTAATGTTAATGATGGCGAGGTTACAGTGTGTAATTATTTCTCTTATAGGTGCATGGCATGTAAACACCAAGTCGTCATAATTACGGTAACATATTAAATTTTGTAATGACCCTCGAATGATAAAAACATGACAAGACAGTAATTAGTTCCCAGATGTGAAAATTTATAGTATACAATTATGATATTAGGTATATTTAATATTTAGTTTTTAATTACTTCAATTATATTTAATGTGAGGACAATTTCCTAAAAATTCATTTAATTATATACCTATCTTAATAAAATACTGAATTATTTAGGTATCATGTGGGCTTCTCTATCAGTGCCGGTTTTCACAAAGATCTATTTAAATATTTCTGCTGAGGTTTTAATTTTTGAGTGCATGATGATTAGGACAAAGGTCTAGAGTATATATATCTAGGACTTGGCATAGTTCATCATGGTGCGCTTATGTTATATATTTTAAGGGATCACTTCAATATTTTCATAAACATAATCAACATTTTTATTGATCCTCTTTTAGGTAGAGGTCTCCTCTCGGAGTGAACAGGGTGAAAGCCACAGTTATTGCCTACTGAGAATACAATATAGCCCATAAGATTATGTAATTATTTAGTAAACAGAACAAATCAACTGGTAGAGCTACAAATGTAGACACAAGTAGAGTATGGTGAAAAAATGAAAGTTCTCAGCAAATACAAAGTAGCAATGCATATCAAAATGGATGGTCACGAATGTAAGTAGCCGGTGATTTTGAACGCATCGCGTAATAACATCGCTGGAGCTAAAGCTGTGGACGGGTAAGGCAGCTTACACCATTCTTGCAGTTGACAGAATATAGTTTCTAGAAAACATAACACCACAAAACTGGTAACTTTTGGCTTGTTATTCATGTGATTTATTTGTATTGTCCTGTACCTGTTTGTTTTATTAATATTTTTTTCTGTACGGTGTACAAAAAAAAGGACTTCTATTATTAAATTTACTTACTATTACGGCAGCTATGGTATGATGTGATGAAAATAGTTCTTTGCATTTTTTTGATAATTTTAATAAATCACTTTGCGTTGAAATTTTTTTCATCAGAGCTATGGCTCTGACGAAAATAATCCTCGCAAATTTCAACGTGTAATAACTACGTAATATAAGAAATATCATATATTTCTTATATTACTTAGGTACCTACATTATATTACTTTTGTGTAACAATTACAATGAAATTTTATTGCTTGATGGTTTCCTTATTTTTAGATATTAAATAGTTATATAAGAAAAAGTTTGTTGCATAACAATATATTATATTGAATACGTACTTTTCAAAGTAGGTACTATCTTTTATTGATTCTTTTTTTAATTCCAAAAATTTGATTAAATCAAGATATTCCTAAGACTAAAACCGTAAGTAAGAAATTAAATTTGGCTATATTTGACAGGTATATACAAACTTATTAATTATTATTCCATGAAATAATAACGATCAGAAACAATTATATTTATATTGTAAATGCTATAAACCTATTTCGTACACCTCGAATCAAGAGGTTAGAAAATTTAATTTATTCGATTGCGGCATTTAAATGAAATCAATATGTAGATAAAATCGCCAGTCGTAAATTATGTTCTTTCAATAAAATCAATAATTTATGATTCCTCAGTATCTACTTAGTTACGTGTAAAAATAATTATTAATATAAACAATAATACATAAAAAGTATGTAACGAAGTATGAATATCAATAAATTTATAAATAAAATTAAAGCTTAAACGCAAAACTATTTTCAACAGATTTAGTAAGATCAGTTATTAAGCGTATTAATATTATAAACATTGACAAAAGGGATGTTTTGCAGATTCACCGGATAAAGTCGAAGTAGTCCATAAAAAAACTCTCACGCACACTGTCATATTTATCACTTCACAGCTGTACACCTATGATCGATCCTTATCCAAAATGGCCGCCGCGCCGTAAACAGGCGGGAAACATGGGTACGCGCACCTCCTTCGCCATACTGCAACCGGGCCGTCAGAATTCAGCATTTAAAATTCCACTCATTGTTTTAATAATGAATTATAATTAGTACAAAACACAAAAATAAAATAGTATGCAATGGACTGACACGGAGCGAACGTGTTAGCCCGTACACGATATTCGCCTAACTAAATTTTAAAAAACTTAAGCGTATTCAAAACTTGAAAGCCATAAAACATATCTCCCCCATTATTAGTTTATGGGCTGCGACTGTTGCAGGGCTATTATGTTATTTTTGTGTGTATCGGCTGTTTGTTTTGATTGTGTGCGGTAGACGGACGTAGCAATTTGTATAACCATTACAACGTTTCTATTGAGTTCGGGTACAATCTTTTATGAACTATTCATATCCAAGGTCGCACGCCTAGTAACTATTCAAGATCTTTCTTTCTTTTATTATGAGTGATGCAACGATAATAAGAGGCTCTAAAGCGACGTTTTGTTTCATTGTTTTATATGCAACATTAAGTTGTAAGAAATTTCGAATGCATTTTTAATATCCTACCTGGATGTCTTGGCAGAAATGTAAAATATTAATCGAGTGATGTTTGCTCGGGTTAATAGTCTTTTTGAAAGCAAATTATTTCGAAATGAAATTAGTGAAGTTAAAAAAATTAAGTAGTATTTCTTAGCAAATCACTAACAGTACCTAACACAAGTTTTTATCTACCTACATAAGGCCCCGGCCTCTCGGAAATAATAATTTGAAATCTAAGATTTTGATGTAATGAATGACTATTTATATTTGTTAGAGCCATAAAGGAATTTCTCTAACACAGTTTAAAGGGGATTGTTCAAAGAAATTTACTATTGTTATTTAACAATAAATCTAAGGTTTAATACAAAACACTCAGTACGACTATTTTCCTATGGGTAATTCTCTTCATCTCGATTCGGTACACGTTAACACTACATAGTAGAGCAAACTTGTTGGCACAGCTCGTCACTCGCGGACACGTTCGCATTCCCTAACTCAGATATATCCTTCACGTATTCATAAAGACTCTACAATATCTAAACCCAGGCTTATATTACGCGTGGAAGTGCGTTAATACATAAGTATTTTGTTATAAAAATAATATTTAAAAAATATATTAGTATATTTTAGTAGAGATAATAATACTATGTTAAACGGTAATGGTAATAAATATTTTATGAATGATAATAATTATTATAATAGGTAACAATTATACCTATTAATTATACTAATGTATAGATATTATACTGTCAGATTTGAAAGCGATCAGTCATTATAAGTTTTATTTAACTATAAAGTAGCCAATGAAAACAATTTTTCATCGTTATGCTCGAAAAAACTGTAAGTATTCGTACTTAGCACTAATTTAGTAGAGCAAGCTCGATGGTAGGCGGTGGCATTAAAGTAGCTCGGTTCTCTACGAACATCATTTTTTTTATATTTCGTGCGCAAATAGTAATAACATTCCAATTTTGTGTTTTATTTTAGAGCCTGTTTGAGATTCTTAGCATTTTTGTCAAAAATATATAAACATTCAAGATTCTATCTATATTTGTAGATATATCTTTACAATGTAGAGCACGCTTCTTGTCGTACGACACACATGACTCACGGATATACCCGCATTCTACAATCAGCTGCCGTGAACATTCTGTGCTTGGAATTTAACTTTTAATATAATTATTGTTTATCGATGAACACATATTTTTTTTATTGCGTTATAAGAAAACTGATATGCATTATTTGTCGTGATTTTTCATGTACCCAGAGCTGGTAAGTAACCTAACCCAAACTCAAGAATACACAAATGCGTTTGTTAGAGTTAAACTTTGCATGCTTCGTGCGATGTGCTAAAATTTTATTACCACGCGGGATTTTTTTGTTTACGATTTTCACAATATTTATGAAATATTTTGTATTTAATTGCATTATGAGGTTGTAAGAGCTTTCAACTTGAGTAAAGTTAACATTTATCGAAACTATTATTAGAACAACATTTTATTTCTAATTTCAATGAAGATTGTCACAGTTGTTTTGTAATATAAATAAAGGCCCAAATCCAACTTATAAGCGATACATAAATAGGTAAAATCATAAGATACATATTTCGCTTTTATATTCCTCCATGTATCTGCACATTTTAATTGTGATTCACAAGACGCACAAGTCCAACAATTACAAAGTGCAAAGTAGAGCAACCTTCTTGGCAACTCGTTGTCTCTACACTATGCGGATACGCTCGCATTTTGCTCTCACAATGGCGGTATAGGTTTTGCCAAGAATCTATTAAGATGGACAAAACCGCTTTTTGTAACAAATAACACATTTTTAAATTATTAATTTTTATATCCTAAACCAAGTTTTACTCTACACTATACGACTCTAAATGTATTAAATAATGTGATTAAATTGCATGACATATAAAAGAGTACAGTAATTCAGTCGGTACATACAAAAAAAAAACAATTTAAATTCAAAATAGACTTAAAGACAGTAGTAAACTGATGAGCCCGAGACTTACGATAGAGGCTCCGACTACAAGAATAATTTCCTTTGAATAGTGGACCGTACTTAGTGAATTATGTACTACTTGTCTGGAAATTATAAACTATATAATATATTTTGAAGGCAAAAATTATTCATGTTATAAATATAAAGTATGTAATATTAATATATTTGTAATCTTCATTTTGAAAGGCATCCGGTATCCAACAGTGGACCGATGAGTGTTGATTATATCACATACATACACCGGTACCTACGTATGTAGTATTATTGGGCCAATCAGTTGAAAGAAGTGCGAGCCGAAAATTTCTCAATTTTCAATTATACTTTTCGACTCAAGCAATTCGCAACAATGTGGAGTACGATTGAATGACCTCCGATGTTTCTGTTTTCCAAATAAAAAACACAAGCGAAATGAAAGAGTACAGAATATGTTCATGTAACCAACTACGTAGTGATTACAATATCTCATTTCCCTTTAATAAAGGAGCATTTAAAATATTCAGCCTCGAGCGAAATTCAGTCGCCAATTTGGGAACCTGTTTAGAAATTATAGGGTCAGGTTAGACGCTGGATCGAAAGAGAAGGAAATTACTGAGCCTACATGAACAGGCGTACAATGCGGTGTTATAGTTCATGAATGTTAGATGCGAGCTTTTGTGACGGGTAAAACTTCTTTATATTTTTGATTAGCAATTAGATAATATATTTGCTTCTTTTCAATTTTACTAGTGATTCTTCTCATTCTTGTCACAATGAGGCGAGTGTAAGGCAGCCTAATTTGCTTTTTAATTATAATAAGGTATGTAAACAGATCTTCGACTTATGTTCTGTGTAGTTATTTATTAAAATTCGACTATATAACTGCACAGAGCTCTTAACATTAGTTATTTTACCAGCTCCAGGGAGGGGAGATATGTAAATTGGACAATTCGCTAACATAAAAGATAAAAGTATCACACGACGTGTTAAAGAGGATAATATGTTAACATTATGCAATATAATATTTTCACCTAGTGCTTATGAGAATTTTCTGCGGCTACAATAAAGCTTAAATGAAAATAAAAATTAAATTCGTTGACTGCGGAGCTGTTTTAGTATCGTGCAGTCTTTTAAGTTATTTATAGACAACAAAATCCTTAAATTAATTAAATTCGTCTAATCTATGTTTCAAGATTTATCTGTCTAATTACTTATTCAAAGCGCGCATGCACGATAGAAAAAGTATAAGAACTGGTTAAGCGTATACCAACTGCAGCCGGTAGGTTCCGTTGCAACTAATGTTTGGGTATTTTGGTAATAATATATTGATTATATATCTAATGTTATCTAATACCTAATTATGGGTATTAAAGCGTATGCCTACTTAGTTTACTAGGTAATAAAAAAAAAAACATTGTTTTAATTATCTTTAACAGTCAACGGAAAAACATGACATTAACATTTAAAGAATCGCAAAAAAAAATAGATGAAATATTAAAACGGCAGTTGCCAGTATAAAGGAGACTGAAAAGATAATACGCTGTTATATAAATACGTTTAAGCATGTCAGTCTTTGAGGATAGGTGTTCATTAATAATTTAATATATTACTGGTACAACTAAAGCTTCTAAAAGAAACCCAGAAAATTTCAAAAATCTTCAACCGCTCATTCCGTTATAATTTTGTTTTGGTAAGGAACCCTAATATACCCATGGCCATAAATAAAACAGACCGAATCTCAATCCGTAGACAATTGCTTCCTTTAAATAACGTTTAAATATTTCAAAGTACAAAACTGTATGTGTTCAGTGTTAGAAAAAAAACAACGCAAATCGATTTCATACTCTATGCTTTTTTAATATGTTCTCTACGTTATTGTTTTTGGATTATGATTTTATTAGTAATCTAGATGTACTATAACTCAATCAACGAACCGGATAAGAAAAGCTATCGTGAACCGGATATTTACAGGTAGTTATACAAACCAATGATTTCCGTGTTCTTATACCTTTTTGCTCTCACATTATTCTTTTTTATTTGTTTTTGTACAAGTTTTCGCTTTGAAATTACAACACATACAGCCTTGTTATACGAGTATTGCTGATTGAAGTATACTAATTAAATCATACACATTAAAGCACATTAATTGATGCCAATAATCTTATAAACATCTATCGATGCAGGCACTTTTGACAAACAAAAACCTTTAACCCAAACAGTGTTCATGTATTAAATTTTCAGTTTATTTCTCTATCCCCCTCCTTTTTTTTCTTTCATAATCATTATTTGACAAAGCTGATACGTTCCCACATCACATTTTTTTGTGAATTAGACCCATGTTTTAGTGTGATAATTATAATTATTGGCGGCGAGCGCGAGTAGGCGCGGGCCGAGCGGTCGCAGCTCCGCGCCGCCCGCGAGCGCGGGACCGCGGCCTTGTATTGTTTTCGCGGGCGTTGCGTGAACCCAGAGTGAAATATAGCCGACAGTTCTGTTCGACTACTTATTTTAGTTAGTTTTATTTTTTAGGCCGTGTTACTTAATTTTATCAAGTCGCATGAGTTATGGCGGCCGGACCACACGCGCGCCAGTAATTACAATACCCCAGTGGATAGTTTTATGCTACGGAAGGCTGATGCCGCCTAAGCCTTGTGAGAGCCGTGTAAATTGTTTTCAACAAGAATGTCGCTGCCAGTCCTATTTGACGTTGTTTTATTTGAACTTATTATTTCATATCTAAGTTTAGTTTAGTAAGTATCTTATACGAATCTACTTAGAAAATCTTGTTAATGTAATATTTAAAAGATTTTTGTATTCTTGATAGATATATGAAATATATATCGACCGGGTGGTAATAACAATATGGTTTTGTGTAAAGGGCATTTTTAACGAATATGAGAACATAATGAGAAACCAATTACGATTCTTACACTCCTCAATGTAGTATTGAAGTGTAAAATTTTATGATACTTACTGGTAGAGCAATAAAAGTAGGGTTTTTCGGTCGTACCAAGTTTTTACTTCTAAATGCGTAGCTATGTAATGAAAATTATTAATTTTAACGTGGTTTTCTTTTGTTTTCAGTACCTCATCAAGATCGAGTGATTACAAATCATATGTTGGATGGTGAAACTCAAGTTAATAATAATGCGCCCAAACTAGACCGGGCCGTTGACCCGGGCGGCGCGGCGCGGGCGCTCCGGACCGCGAAGCGCTAAGATGGTGCTCGCTACCTGATATTGTACTGGGTGGACCACGTCCACTCTACTATAAGCTCTTACTTTACAAAAGTGGTTCCATCAAAATTGTTAAATCTTATACCGCTATGGATGGGTAAGGTCTCTCTAACAAAACAAAATTAAAATAAATAAATTTGTATGTAGCGGTGTTTAAAACTATAGTTTATTTAAGTTATAAATTTACTTAACCAAATGGAAATATTTATGTGTGTGATATTTTAATTTTTTCTATTAAAAAGCATGTTTTTGTGGCGTTTATATGTCTATTTTAAATATATTTTATGTAGTATATGTGTAGAGAATTAAATCATATTACTCCTTCCTATTCAACAATAAAAAATATTCTGAAAACCAATTAAATTTCGTCATATTCTATTAGTGAACAATTAGTAGTTTATCAAATGTTCGTTAGCTTTTATGTGCAATAAAATTTTAATAATTGCTAACGACGCAAGTAGGTACTTAAATATTACTATCATTTATGTGTCTGTTAAATGTGGTTGAATATTCCAAAATATTTATTATTAAAACTCGTTTTCTCAACTTTAGCGATAACCTTATATATTAATGACGTAGGTACATATTTTTTAAGAGCATTTTAACTGTTGCACTTAACTGTTAAATTTCAAATATCAAGTGTCTAATAGTTTAATTATAATAGTAAAAGAGAATAAAATGTGTAAAATACTAATTCTTGTAATTATTGTGTAGAAGAATGAAATTAAATCTATGTAAGCACACATGTAAATTTGTTTTTAATTTACTTCTATACCTAATTTGTGTATTATCAGGCACGTATAAATGTGAGGTTTGTTTATCATGCCACATAAGTATATTCAGGTATAATACATATGTACCTATCATAAATATATGTGGAAATATTCAAATTGGCCATATATCAGAACTGAATATGTCATTCAACTTAAAGAGGGTAGATAATTACAGAAATAGCCACACCTACTGTGGAAAAAATATAACCTTATCTCATTCGTGTACATAAATTGAATAAAGAGGACTGCAAGTGATTTCTTTAATTACTGTTATCTTCAGTAATATTATTATCTTATTATTAATATTATTTATTTATTATTATGTATATCCATTCCTCCCCAACAATAAAGACAGTTCATTAATTGCCTTATGTGATAAAAACAAATCGTTATACACAATGTGAATTGTAGAGTTCATGATAAGTAATATTGATTTATGCTGATGAAAATTTTCAAACATTTAAGTTCATTCTTTTTTTTTCTGCGTTTTATTTAATAAATTTTTGTTATTTCCCTTTTGTATCGAATTATTGTATTAAGTATAAATGTTTAAATATTAAAACTTAATCTCTTCTTTTATTGATTTTAAACGATTATATTTACAATGAATTGTTATATATAACATTAAGTTGTTCATAAACATACCCAGCAGTAAAAAAGTAAAGAAACAAATGTAGACAGTGTTTTTGGTATTAAATTCAAATAAGAGTTAAAATGCCTCCTGTGTGTTATGGGATAATCCAATTGGGCCGCGTAACATTTTAGGGGCTCTACATTGGAAAGTATTTCTACGGTGATTTAGGTTCGTATGCACCGTTAATTAGTCTCTTCGTAACTTTTACAAAACAAAAATATCCAAGTCATTTTTGCAGTATAATTAATCTAAACACCAATAGGTAATTTTTGTACTAAAATATTTTTGAATTTGTTTCTCAACATAATATAATTTATCACACGTAGAGCTTACAAACCTCCGTAGTACTTACATACTCGTAAGTAGAGGCAGTTTGATTTAAATCACTTACCTGCTATAGCCATCCAGGGGTAGAAGGTGTGGTTGGTGGGTTGATGTTGAACTGGTTGCGCTGCAGCAGCCGCTCCTGGAAGTGCACACTGATTTCCCCAGGGAAGAGCTCGACCGGGGCTCGATGATTCGCTGTACCGAGCTTCAGGAGTGCAAGCTGCAGGTCTCACTAGTGCCCCCAGACTAGAGCCCCAGGCTTCCTTGCCTCCATAGCCATTCTGCTGTTCACTGCCAGCTTTCGAACAATCTGCCTTAGCGTACTGTTGCTCTCCTGCGTAAAGCTTGCAGGCAGCCGCTACCGATGCATCGTACGGCGAGTCCTGCGGCCGAGGCTGGTGCAGCGCGTGAGGCTGTGCGTACGTCAACCCTAGTGGAAACCCTCGGTACTGATCGCCACCGCCGCCGCCCTGGTGCACCCCATGGGCCCCGTAGAAGCCGCCT
>DWEC01002203.1:0-12026 GCA_018245735.1 Microceris miodesmiata
AAAATAAAATATTGAATGTAACACTGCTTATCCGGGCAGGACGACGTCTGCCGGTTCCGCTAGTGTTAAAGACAATACTAAATCTAAATTAAAAAGATGTACCAACAAATTATTTGGTTTTATTATTACGGAAAGTTTTTAATTAAAAGTGCCAACTGTATTTTTGACTGCGAATAAAGTGCCACAAAACGTTTATGTTTTAATTCTGAACACGTTTAAAACTTGAAGTAACATGTAAAATTTTCGTGAAACGTAAATATAACTGCATTGCGAGACTTCTATTGTGTGGAGTAGGTACACTCGACACTTTCGGGGTAAAAGTATTCAAGCGTACTTCAGTGCCAGTCACGTGAATGAAAGCAAATGACTTGCATAACATGCGAGTGAAGTTGCCACCACTTTGGTTTTTCCGTTATTGCTTCGATTTTTAAGCTACCCCGTAGGTGATTTTATATAACGGAAAGTTTGAAGCAGTAATTGTAATTGCCATTAGCTTTAGAAATGTAGTCGAATAAAAAAAAAACAATTGTCACTTTGACATTGACAATTGATTTTGTACTTTGTAAAGTATGCAAATAACACAATAAGACTACGCATTATCGCGTTATAGGGTCAATGTAGAATATTAAAGGGCAAAGTAAAAAATTCAGAAAACATTATAGATGGGTTCGATTGAAGATAGTTTGTGTTACTCGTATTCCATTAACATTAATTAACATTACAGCGCCAAAAAATAACTAAATAGTATTTTTATACTGGCTGGCTGTAATCAAATGTTAACCAAAATATAGTGTCGTGTACGGCTTTTTTTCATTGATAACATTGTAAGTAGACTTGTTTTTATTGTCCAACACCCGGTCAATTTACAAGTAACTTTTTGCGAATACAAGCCGACTATCATAATTTTTCTGAATAGCTTCGGGTCAGCGATTAAAATAAGTTTTAGTTAGTATATTTAAGACTACTTCGATATTGCAAGGAACAACAAACAACAAGAAACCTATTTAAATTCGTCGTATTAGATTCCATTCGTCGCATCGGCCAGATCGACGTCACACCTCATCTAAACGCCATTTCCGCTTCAGACAGCGTTCAGACACCCGCACCGTATTAGAAGTAGCGTAGTCGTACTATGTAGGTAGGTAGAAATACCGAAGGTATAAGAAGTAATACCTACCCTCAATCGAGCATACAATATTATTGTTGTATTATTATTATTATTTTATTATTAAACAACCAGTTTTATGCTACGTTTACGTTAACCTGTAAACCACGTTTACGTCCCGCTATGATATAGTTCGTGCGTCTACTGATAATTATGCAAAAGGAAATTAACAAGTTAAATTTACTCTTAATCGTATTTATTTTTGGCGGTAACAAATAAATTTCGAAAATGATATTATACGTAATGAAATAATTTTAACTCATTATCGGTTTTTAATTTAATCATGTGTTGATTTTATTTGATACTATACGATTAAATATTTCACGCCAAGCCACGTTCGTGTTCAACGGAACTGCACGAAAGGAAAAACGTAGTACGTTTTACGTTTTGTAACCTGCGATATCGACACGTTTCAACGGTAAGGTTTTGATTAGCATTCGTGTTATGTGAACAATATTACTTAATGCACTTACAGATAATGGTAATTATTGAACGATAACTTTATTGTCATTGTACAATCATGTGAGCTCCTTGGCGGAATAGACATAAAGCACTGAATGCCAAATATTTCTATCATTACAGACTTGACATGATTTCTCTACATTCACTATTTATTCTTTTATATTTATTACAAGCATGTTTCAGTAATAAATTAATTAATGAACAGCTAATAAACCTTCCAATTGATAAAAATAAAACCCTTCAGTATTACGAAAATAAACAACGTGTTAAACATCAATGAGCCGCACACCAAAATAGCAGACGTGACAGGGCCGGCGCAACCGTCCGCCAACTTGCACAGCGATGCAGGTAAAATGCGGTATATTTACGTTCGCTGTACAGAAATAAGTTGTTTCTAAACTGTTGTTGTATTGTAAGCGTACACAGCGTTCATTCATCTTAAACCTTTTCAGATGCGGGGTTTAATTCTCGCCGAGACGAACGCTGCGCCGCGCCGCGCTGGGAGACATAAAAACGTTCATTTGCATTGGTGCTCCCGTTGCGGACTCGGTATTTATCCAGTGTTGCCGCACCGAATAATAAGAGAACACCGCTTTGACAGATGTAAGCCCCTGAGTCGTTTTAAAACCATAATGATTTAAAAAGACTAGTAAACTGTTAAAGAAGATTGTTAATTAGCTAGCCTATAAACCGATATGGAATATTGTGGTTCAAATAGTGATGGCGTAGTGATTTAAAGGTTAGTCTTCCATTCCAAAGGCCCTAGATTCTAATTCTGCCAGTGTGGTAGGCTATGGTCCTAACACTTTAAAAAGGAGACCGGCGTCTAACATCGAATAATAAATGATAAATATGTTTTGCTAAAATAAGTGTGTACGACTAAAAACAAAGAAACTGCTTCATTGAAATTAACAACTACATACATCATTTAACGTAAAAATTGTGTTAAAAACACAACAGCTTAATTCCTATCACATTCCTTTCTTTTACTTATAACATCCGACATGACTGTACTCTATAAAAAATATGACCAATGCTATCAATAGAATCAACATTTCATACTTTTGATGTGCAATTTTATTCCTCATCTTTTTCTATTAAAACACGTGACCAATCGTACACTCTACATGGTAGCTAAGTTTTACAGTAACGTTGACTTTTATTACGTTAGAGATACTTTTACCGTCTGCGTCCTCGCCCCTCTCCCTACTCTTAAGCCGAGGTAACACAACAAACTGTAATAACAACTTATCTTCATCGCCTCTTTCATTTCCGTGTCCAACTTATCGCCGGTTTTCAGGCGACTCCCCCGTTCGATCAGGCCATCGTAAAGATACGTGTAACACCGTGCGTTAATTACGTAATGTTAATGCGTTCTTTGTTCGGATACTTTGTTTGATTTAGATATAAAAATACGATTATCATTTTTGCGCTCCAACGTAAAAAAAATTGTCCGAATGATTTTTAATTAGACCAACCGGTGTCCAGACCTTGCTGTCAAATTTGTAACTTCCTGCTCAAATACCTATATATAATACGTAATATGAAAAGTATTGGGTGACTCGTAATTATCATCATCATCATCAGCCTATCTCAGTCCATTGCTGGACATAGACCTAAATAAAAAAAAAAGCTCTCGTAATTATAAATTATAAAATTTTAATTTTATTTTATTAAATTTGTTATGGTAGAGTACGTATGAAGCCTTCATTTTAAAACTAGCAATAATTGGTATCTAACAAGTCTTAATACGTGTCTATGGAACCAATGAACTAATGAATGAATAAATGAACTGATGAATAATTAATTGAAACACATTAAGGCATCATAAATTTCTGTTCTTAATCTACATAGCTTACGACATGGAACCAATACTGCATTTCAATAGTATCCACTGTTGAATTAATTACGTTCCTAATTATAACACAATTGTATTAACTGAAAACATTCTTCTTTATGCAAATATAAATTAGTTACATTTCACTCATTTCCTTCTCACTCTCGGTTTTAGTGTAAGCACGCTCTGAATGACAATATTATCTTAAAAAGTACGTCCATTAGAAGAAAACGTCCATTAAAATCAGAATAGTATACAGCCTTTAGTTTGCTAAAATTGTGGTATTTATTACCATATCTAACTAACTAAAGGGAAAGAAACATTACCCATTTGTATAAAACAAATTGAAAGACATATAAAACAAATCCAACCGAGGTTTTTCCGGAGCATTACGACATGCAGTTCTTCAAGAAAAGCGCAAAGAGAGCTCTCCTTCGAAGCCGGCAAAGCATTGGCCACTCCTCGGGCGTTGCTAATGTCCTTATGCGACGGTTACCGGCAGGTGGCCCGTCTGCCTATTTGAAAAAGTTGATAATAATATTTACGCATATATATCTGTTTCTGTGTTAAGTCGAAATGGACTGGGCCTTAGTATAGAGTGATAAAGAGATCGCTTTTACCTAATAAAGCACACGTCAATAAAAAATATCATGGCGTAGTTTAACAGTTTTTGATTATTTTCAGTTCGGCCAATAAATGTTCTGGAATATACTTTTGTATTTGTTATCACTATTTTTTACTGCAATGTATTATAGTAAACTATAATCATGTAACAGTGTATAATGCATTTATTTATATTGTTACGTAGAACTATAATGGAACGAGAGAAAAAAAATAGCTCAGTTATGCCTTAATATTTTTATCTTTCAAAAAACCTAAAAGGGATCTGTCCTGAATAATAAATAAGCTTTAACTGAAAGGGGCTTGTGGAAAAACGCACAAGTGAATTTCGTTTTCGACGTAGATGGAAAAACGCCGTTTTTAGACCAACCCGCGTTGGGTCAAAAGCTTTCGCTAATGGCGGACCCAAACGACAATTACAACAATTAAAATATTGACAGTTGATCCCGCCTTGTTTTAAATATAGACATTGTTGTGTGCCACATATTTACGTCATAAATCTATAATAAATATATTCGTTACTACCTCGTTAAATTTTATTAATAAGCAGTAAATCATCATGAACAAGATCAATATCAACCGGACTAACTACACGAAACTAATGGTCTTAATAATATTTCCTTGAAAAGTCTTAAGTAATACAATTATATGCTTAAGAGTTAACGTAAAGACCTGTACTGGGGGCTCCTTGGCGAGTCAGCTAAAGTATTTAATTACTGAGAAATTCTCGACAGTTCGCATCAGGAAGGGCTCTTTTCTCTCATTGTATTACCCTCACTGCTTATACTACGTTCAATCTACACACAAAGCCTACCTATATCTATATCACGTAGATCCCTAACTTACTTTTTTACAATTATATTTGGGAATAGAACACGATATGCTTAACATAGACTACGCCTGTATTTTCTTGAAGGGGTAGTTAAAGGATTACAGTACTCCCACATATCAACAGTTATGTTATACATACTTACCTCTCGTCGAACAAATTGTGAGCTTATAAATGTTTAAATAAAAGTAATATGCGATAGGGAAGTCATTCGGAAATGTCGTTTTGATAAATATGTAAGAAGTTTGTAAAAGTAAATAAATGTGAAATATTTTTAAGACTTAATTAGGATATATTTTGAAGGTATTAAACAAAATGTATCTAGATGTCAACTTATACAAATTCTTAGTCCCAATTTGAAAATCTTATAACAAAGTTTCTATACAATAGCTTTTATCAACAAAATATTGGTCCACAAATCAGTGATAAACCACTATTAAAAATAGCGGGCATTAAATTTAAAGCTAGCTGAACATAAATCTCTCTTAAAGGTAATTCGCAGACGTATCCACTGAAGAGTGGCAGTTCATCGCGGCTTATTCGGGCTAGTCGGTTACCTGGTTAAGTTTATATCGCGTCAATCTCCACTCACGTATTATACATGTATTCAAAATATGACTTCTGTCTGTGTTGCTTTTAATCGTAGCTCTATATTTTTTCTTCATAAAATATCTAAAAAGGGCTCTAGTATACATACCATATTACTATCAACCCTGAACCTCCCACTGGTACACATGGGTCTTTTCTGTGAATTAAAAGGGTTAAGGCAATAGGGTGCTATGTTGGGCAAGCACGCAGTCATTCAACATTCATCATTCGTATGTTTATTACTCGTCATCATTCATTTGTTCATTACTCCTATAAAAATTGTCCTCAACCAGTTGGATTAGGTTGTATTTTTTGTGTTTTATCTCGTTCCCTTGTCAACAATTGGGAGTGCGGTTCAATCGTCTGTATCTGAATATAGTCGTGATTGACACGCCTTAATACTCACTCTTTCCTCAGATTACACACTCCCCATGACGTCAACAACATCAAATTCTCTTGAGCAATTGTGACACTTTGTTATTTCTCTGCTATTGAAATCAGCCCGCTGTTTTTTTCATGGATTATGATTGAATAAATTCATTTATTCGTTCTTTCACTCGTTCGTCTGCTCATTGATTAGTTCATTATTTTGTTAGTTCTTATTCGTTCATTCGTCCGTTCATTCATTTTTTGTTATTATATACCTTATGTGCTCAGATAAAAAAGCACTTTCCAATTTCCTACACCACTTCATGTATTAGAAGCGCTTGCCAACATTTTATGTATTTATACAGCCTGCACATGAATGAGATTATTACTTTTGTCGCAATACCTTACGAAGCAAACTTAAGAGATGACGGTAACAAAAAAGAGAAAATATTAAAGAAACGCTCGTAATGTATTGTATCATTAATATTTCATCCCCCACATCATATTCTGTTCCCCCACCAGAATGTATTTTTCTTATATGTATGTATAAATTCATATTCCTGCAAGGGAGGGGTTTTATATCTAATACGTACAAGTAATCTATCTTATCAATAACATCAGCGTATACTGTATGTTGTGGCAGACTGCCGCCCGAATCCTTCTCATACTAAAAAGTGCCCCATGTCCACCAGAGGAACTATAAAAAGGATTGATTATGATGATAAAAGATTATCACACCCTTCAAACAGCTTACAACCAATAATAGAGAAAAACGAAAAAATGGAAGCAAGAGATAGAAAGGAGACAGGTAGAAAAAGATAAGACAATTTTAAAATAGTAATAAAACTCTCGGGGTTAATAAATATGTTCTTTCTAGAAATATACTGATGAAATTACTCCATAGCTGTGCGAGTGAAAAGCATGAATTAAACATATCGCAACTCATATTTTATTCGATTACATCAAAATACTTATAACCAACGTATACGCGTCTATTATTCTTAAGGTAACAGACAACGCTACCCGTTTATAATACTTCAAGAATAATAGTTGAAGTAATGAACTAAATGGCCTCCGTTATTACCCAACATTTTTCTAGCTCCTCTGTAAAAAATGAAACATTTATCATACTTTTAATTAAACCCATAACTTTGAAAGAAACTTACGAGAGAGTTATTATATTTAATAAAGTAAAACGTTTTTAAAATTATTGATTTAAGAGCCGTGAAACGCCGGAATCGGAAGGGTAGTGGTAATTAAAAGTTGTTGTAAATGCAGGTACTACGAACATAATACAAATACATATGTATAGAAAAACGTCATAAAGAAAATGTTCATTAACAACGGTTGCAATGGTATACATACATATACATTTTCACGCCAGGTCCCTTACCGCGTAGACAGAGAGCACGTAGAGTGATATACTACCGAACACCCTATGCTTGCAGATTTGTCGCACTTTTACCACATTCATCACTGTTCATGAACATCATCATGAATATTTCCATTAGTATTTAGATCTACGGTGCATGAAAATGAATAGATCAAATTGGAAACGAATTATATCAGAAATATTATCACGATATCCATTGTCTTAACGCTGCTAAAGATTAGGTAATTGAGACTGATGAATACTCAGATACATACGTTTTCTAATTAACGATAATTAAATATAGTGAAAAGTAATCAGCATTACATTACAAAGATTTAATTAGTCAACAAATCACGATAATTAATCGGTTTCATAAAAATAAATAATCCTTTAATTTGGTAAACACAGCATGTTTGATTTGGAACAAATATTGAATTACTTTCGGGTTTTCATAAGGAAGTTTTTAGTGTATTGTGCACTTGTAAACAATTATAAAAGATTGTACTAGTAAATCGGTTGGTGAAGGTAATCTTTGTTGAAAACGATTTTAGAAATTTTCGCCAATGTTGTTGTTGGCGAAAGTTGCACTTTGTATTAAATTTGCAGGAAGCAGCGTCGAGATTACACATGAGATTACAAAAGCAAAACAATGGTGGTGTATTCAGCGTAGCGACGACGGAACACATTTTGTGAGCACCCCGTCAGACGCGTGGTGTCCGAGAAGAAAAATGTGGGGCGGGGGGCCAGGGAACGGCAGGGTCGACGAACGCTGAGGCGCCGTCTGCAACGCCTTCTCAAATCTTGTATTACTTAACAAGATCTATGATAACTATCAACTTGATAGTATCAACTGTGTTCGCACTATGAATTTTTTATTATGGCAACATTTTGGGGGAAAAAGGAAAAATTCCTTTAGAGATAAGAGTTGACTAACTGCAAAGATGTTAAGTTGCATGTCTGTAAGGATATTAATAAAGTTATATTTTTTAAAATAACAGAAATAAACGGATCGTTATCAAGTATAAAAACTTTAACTCCGTGTAGACTTCTCGCCACGAGTGCGAGCTATTAATTATTCATATAGAAAGACGCTCTAGATATTTGATATATTTTAAACCATAGCTACAGATAAAAGACAACGTGGACATTTCGAACAAATCGATGGTGCAAGAGAAAAACGGTTAAACGTCAATGAAAAATATTGTTATTGAATGGAAACAATTTTGTTCACTCATAAAAAAATCACTGTCTTACATAATACAAAAAAAGTTTTAGAGGATAATTATCATCTTTTTTCTGTCACAAGTAGCTACTTTATCTCACGTATGTACTTATGTGTATTTCTTATGTACCAATATAGACCTTTTATTCACTTCACTGTTCACTTTTGTTGATAGTTTGCTGTACTTGACTGCCTGTACTAAAATGGATGTTCATCTTCTTCTACAAATATTTACCAGACCGTTCGTAACTGTACAACTATTTATCGGACCCAAAACTTGATAAGGGATAATTTGATAACCCGAAAAAGCATGCTTGCGAAAACAATTTGATAGATATTTGAAACAGAAACGTCAATATTAATTAAACTTTAATTCATTAAACTTAAGCATATCGCTTGGTACTTACTAAACTATATCAATGTAATGTATGCAACTAACGTACGTAAGAGTACAATACATACATATGAACATAATTATTTTTTTCTTTTCTCATGCATGGATTACCAATCACAATAGCTTTAAAATAGAATTAAATACTCAAAAGTGAACTTATTTTATTATTTTGATACATAAAATACATGTCGAAATATTAAATAAATAACATTTTCCTTTACTTGATATTCCAGGGCAAACATTTTCCCAAACATCAAACTCTCCTTAAAACCGTTGTGTAACGTTTTGCCGCGGAAAAGTTTGACAGCTGTCACTTGTCCATGTCGCTTTGAATGGGTTGTGAAAGCCTTATCGCCTAATCTAACAATAAACTTAGTGACGACCCCACAATTATGAGGGTGAAATTCGATAAGCCGACGGAAACAAATAGGGAATTTCTTTGAACAAACTGGTGTTGTGAATATAAAGTTTCTTATCATAGTTCTTTTGATATAGATAAGGTTTGTTTATAAAAATCTACTTTACGCGTTTATTTTAAATCTTTTTTAGCTATTGTATTTCTTTCTTTATACAGGTTGTCTTTACTTGATATGGAAGTTCATTATTAAAACTTAATGAGCATTCACTACAATAAAAGAAAGAGAAGTAAAAAATAAAGGAATGTAGGAAGGTACCTACAGCTCACTTATTGAATTCAGAAGCGAGTCGCCTAATTCTGCAACCCGTAATAATCTAACCCTAAGTGAATGTCTGTAGCCACTACATAGAGGAGTGTACTTGTATCAGACGTTAAATCTCTTCTCTTGCAAGCTCATTATGATGCGAAACGTAACAAGGAGACATCGCACGTATGTCAGCATTTGAGAACACATTTTATCTTGCTTTCCGTGCAAACGATATTAAAATTGTCTTCATTTTTAATGGTAATGATTGTAATTTTTTATGTGACAAGGGTATTAAACGGGTTAGCAGCAATCTAAAATAACCGCGAAATCAAGGCATCTACAACCTTCCCCGAGTAAGCTAAGAATAAAACTTGGTCACAAATACGCTGCTGCTCCTGAAGACTCAGATGGATGGATCTCATATACGCAAAGCTTGGCAAAAACATCCTTCAAGGCAAAACGGAAAATTGTATTAACAAGAATGATATTAATAGATAAATAGAAAATTTCCTAATCATACAAGAGAATCTTTCCATTATCTTGCATAATGTACTTTACCCGACTATTATGTTAAGACTTAGTTAAACTCAACAGAACAAAATTAGGTTATCTGCATAACTTTGAAATCCTTCTTAATTATACTGTTCGAAGTCGATCGACGTCCGACCTAAATCTACATTTGAATAAGAACTCGACTCAGTCTGAAGACAACTTTAGCACAATCTCAGTGTGATCTTAATAATTTCAATTTCGCCGGCTCAATGTAAACAAGGCTGCAGTGTAAGGATTAGACTGATTCAACGATGTTGCCGCGCCCGGCGCGTGGCGCTGGCGGCACTAGGTACCATCGAGCCTTTCAATTATCACAGATAACGAATGTGAAACTGGGACGAGCGGAAAAATAAAACCATATCTGTGCTAGCAAAGGAAAAAATTCCGTGTCAAACTGAGTAATTCCTGTAACTGGATTGGGACGGGACTAACTCTTTGTTTGTGAGATTTAATTCTGAAAATCGCATAACTTTGAAAAGTGTAAAAATCAAAGGATACCTTTTTATTTTATAACTTTATGAAAACTTATCTGTTATAGAAAAATGAGATACGATTTCCCTTTCAGAAGGACACTCGGCGAAATTGGAAATCAATAAGGAAACTTTTATGGAAGATGTGACACAATCACGGATGGCCAATAATGCATTCAGGATCCCAATCTATCTTATCCAACTCATGAAACTTTCCGAGCAAGATACGACGGATTGAGTTTACCAAGATTCAATTCGATAATATCTGGCTTAACTTCAATGAATTACATGTATTTTCATAAGTCCATTCATAAAATATTTACACAGTTGATATTTTGGAACATTTTACGTAGGATTTTGGAAATTGGCCAATTAAAATAATTAACATTGAGTTACTTGTTAATGAATAATGTTTGCATATCGTATTTAATAAAACATTGAATGATTTAAAAATATTGATAAATTATAACATTATTCATTAAATTATAATGAACACTTCATTATGATATATACATAGGTAGATATTAAAATAACGTACAAATCTACTACTTTAGGCATTGATGATCAAGCTTTACAAGAAAATATTATAATATTTTGTTATCACGTATGCAATATTTAAAAAATAAAGGATTTAAATAGAAAGTTAAATAATTTGTCTGAAGTTCTTCCAAAACAGTTAGGTTATTTCTTTAACGCTGCCAATTGCCATGAGTATTGAATAATAATAATCATACAATCATCGAACCATCATCACGAGGGCCTGCCTGCGACCTTGTTTATGGTAGTATATTAGGATATCCGGTTATTACTACATTAATGTAATAGACAATAGCCACTAAACTGAAAGACGTCTACATTGCAAATATGTACATTACATACCTACATTGTACCATTACGCGTTTCGTGAGTATTTAATGTACCGAATTTAATTTCTAAGCAGTGTAAATGTATGAAAAAGTGTAGGTATATGTATACTCATACATAAGCGAAAAAGCATCACAAAGTACATATTTATAATCATATAACAAGTCTCTTTTTGTTCCTGAATGTTTTTTCAACGAACTAACTGAGAGAAATGTTCAGGAATTTAGCTTTCAATTCCGCCAACTCGTTAACCTTATTACGGAGGTTGGGTCCCACCCTTCAGTGAATACAAATAGGATCAACTTCTCACATCCGTGTAGGACCAATAGAGCTTTTTGAAATACCGTTTTCATCGTATTATTTAATACGCTATTAAAAAAAATGTTTTTTAAAAAGTTTGCATAATAAAAAGATTTATAGAATATATTAACGAATTATGCACTATTTAGAACGTACGTATGTATTATTATGACTGATGGAGTTAGATGTCTCCGAGACCGGCGTGCATGTATGAAGAGATTGATGAATGTGGAAGAAACCCGGCAGATATGCAAGTACGGGGATATTTAGCACTCTGTGCTCTCTGCCTAACCTGTAATGGACTTGGGCGTGAAGA
>DWEC01002204.1:0-12026 GCA_018245735.1 Microceris miodesmiata
TTACAGCACTCCTCTACGAAGGCCAATATTATTAAAATGTTTCTAGGTGCCATACAAATTTAATTAAATGCAAAATTGATAAGAGGAAAACATGCTTCTAATGGCTTTACGATACATGTACTGTATTCCCTTACCAAGCATGAACTATAATCTGCTGTATGTACATACAGCGTGTCCCAAAATGTATTTCGCTTGATTTTGTTTTGGTGTCGGAATGGTATGTGTTAGGGTGTACCGTGTATTTTGATAATATTTCAAAAATAGACGCTACAGCGGCATCAGAATACATTTTTGCTGACAGTTTATTTAACAGTCGGACGAAATGTATTTTTATGCTGACATAGTGTTTTTTTCTTACTGCTTCGTCAACTTGTCCAATTGTATCTGTGGTCTGTTGGCATAGTTTCATAATGGCATGGTTGTTGTTCATTTATTATTTTAAATTTAATATGTAGTTGTTTAAATACTAATTAGTTTTTATTGACAAATATCCAATGAGAATGTTTCTTAATAACACGTCATTGGACTACCAGTTGCAACAACGACAAATACAATTGGAAACAACAGCTTGCGTCGATATCGCCGATATATTGCAGCGTAGAGTTTCAATGAACGAAATCCATGATAATTGCTAATTTCGACAGTTGAAACACAGGCTGTGTCGGCGGGTCGCGATATGAAAGTACTATGTGCTCAGTTTGGTTGGTAACAATGAGCCAATTAATGTTCGAACCCTGCAGGACCCCATATCGGCTTTTTTGTTAGTGTTGTTATACTTAGGACATAATGGATAGATTCAGTGACATTATCCTGACAGATTTCTCATTCATCACGCTTTTATATTGCTCTTTATAAACAGATTTTTGTTTTATAATTGTCTGTTTCTATTCATTATGATACTAAGACCCCAGCAAATATCACTAGGCTGCATCTAGGATAAGTAGTGTGACTTACTTTATTCATGACTTTGTCTTTTTAACGAAGATGAATTTGTGCGGATTTTGATGAACTGGTGGCCCAGTAACGGTCGAAATTCGATCGTAAATCATAAAAAATCAGTGAGCGTTGTCTAGGTTCTAATGTCAAAGACGACGCTTATATGTCTTTCCTCTGTGCTACTTATTGACAACAATCTGTTTCATGTCTAACATTGACAATGGAAACGTAAATAATAATTGCTTTATTTAATTCAATTTAAGGTATTTGTGATACATATTACACGTTCATTGTAGCATTTTGCACTCCTCTATATAAATTATAAGTGTGCAAAATTTCATACTTCTCCGTCCGAGCAATTATCGTAAAAAAGGGTACAAAGTTTTTGTTTTACGTATTAATATACATATGTTTAGATATATCAAATCACTTGCTACCCGAGGTGCAGCCGTGTGTATGTAATCATAGCATTTTCGTTGTGAGTAATTAGTGCATTTTACGAAAGTACAGCCAAGTTGACGACATTTTTATTTTATGTTTTTGCTCTTAACCTCGGGGCTTGCATCCCTTCTATCCCGTATTCTCCCGTTTTCACCCCAGCTTTTTCTTGATTTTGTCCCCGCATCCATTTCTACATTTATTTGTTTGTGATTTTTGTTTGAAAGAGCGCATGAAAGATAAAAAATATTATTATATTATGAATCTTCTAGTCCATCCAGGAGAACGTAGACAGAACGAATGAGTGGGAAAAGATGAACGGTACGAGTCCGTTTTTTGCTAACTTCAATTTGGTTGTACTTGCCTCGAGTTTGTTTGCGATTCTCGAATGAAAGCGCGACGAGGACGACACAACTGGTGAAAGAGCGAAATTCAGCGAAAACAAACTGTCACTTGAATGCAAACAAACCTAGAAACGAGACTTTGCAGCCGAAATGCAGCATGAGTATACAGTAGTAGGGCCCGTGGTTAGTCCGCCTCCCGCATCCGTGTGCTGTGTTCCGATGTATACGACGCTTGCCGTAACAGTTGGTCGAACACATTGCCGCCGCCCGCCTGCATGTTTCAGTGGCGAGGACGAATGTGCGATGTCTTTTTGTTCTCACGAGCTCTGCTGCGGCTCGCGGCCCGCGGCGCCGACACCGGTGCAGTCGCACCACTATCCATAGTGAAAAATCAAGATGTATCTTCTAGTCAAGTTTCGCTGAAGGTCTCTCATCACCACTCCTCCCTCTCCCTTTCCCTCCGAGTTTCCCTCCCGACTCATTGCCCTCGGGGATAATTCACACGCTTTTCGCCCGGTCCATCTTCACGCTCTGCGCTACTTACATAAAACTGCTAAAGAACAGGAGTATTGTGCCGAGTGGGACTTTGATGTCTGTAATTCTTCTTTTCCAGTTGGTTGATCAGGGCCCACAAGAGTGGCTCATCCAGAAAGACAATTAGAGATAAGGGTGGGTTCGGATGAGGGAATGTCGCGAAACTCTGGGGATTTCTCACTATGGACGGTTCGGTCTTAGCGACGATTACGCGGGCTCACCTAAAAGGCATCGCACCGCACTAGTTATAAGCTTACCTTAGTTCCATTCTATATTCATGTTGCATTTTTGTAGTCGTGCGAGATGATTCAAACGCTTTGTTTCATCTCAACACTTGTAAATTGGCATTTAAAGTACAAATTAGTAAAATTTGGATTTTTCGTATTGTTACAGGTTCATTAATAGATAATTTTAACAATAAAATAATATTAAGAGCTGTACTTTAAGTGTTCAGAGATGATAACTGGTTATTATGTTAAATGTAACGAGAGAGCATATATATACATAATACAGTGTCATCGCGGGGGGTACGATGCCAGTGGAATAACAATGTTTTGAGATATCACTAATAAACAAAGATCTCTGTTAACTCGCGTGAAATTCCACAATTGGGTCTCCTGTGATGGGCACAGGGCGCGTCCCACTCGAAGCTCCGAATACGTAGACATACATTCAATAAATTTATATTTTTGTACTTTTCACTTTAATACTCACATGGACAGTCTGCAAACTAGAAAATAGCCAATATACATCGGAGTGTTTGAACGGACGCGCCCGCAAAAGCCTAATATGCCTTACGGTTTATCGTCAGATAAATCGTCAACAATAAGCGCAATAATTTTTTAATGTAAGTGATTAGCAACGATCGATATATTATAAAATAGAATTTGACGACAAATCGTCGGGTCGAAAATCGCCAGCGCGAGAGCGGCCCCATCGTTAGCTTTAGATCACTTTTAAATTTTATACACAATTTCCACGAGCGTCAGGGCTTCGACATATGTATTTCGTAAGTTTAACGTAGGTAGTAATTAAGCGGAACGTTAGATCGGATGGGGCGGGTCTCGCGGCGCGGTGAGTAGTGTTAGTTACGTATGACTGTTGTACTATTGTACTATATGTACAATCGGAGCGGCTTACGCTCCGCGGTCGGTCGGAGGGCTGGCGTGTAGCGTGTGCGGCGCCGCAGTAAAGTGTCTCGTCGGGCGCCAGGGCTCGTCGTACGGCGGCGGGGCGGCGCGCGGCTACGGTGCCGGCGAGTACCACTCGGCGGGCGCGCAGCCGCCAGGTGTGCACGCGCACCCGCACCACGCGCCCAAACACTTCACCGCCAACGAGTTTAGCAAGGAGTGGCCGGCCGCCTAATGCACGCCGCGCCCGCGCGCCCCGCGACCCTCCCCGCCCCGGCACCCAGCGCAACCACCGCCATCGCCATCGCCACTGTCACAGCCGCTCGCGCCGCGACCGTCCGTGCAGCGACCGCACGTTCCGCAACTGTTTATGCGACCATTTCACGCGTCACAACCGCATCCTCAACGACAAGATGTGCCGCACCGATTCGCGCAACGAGACACTCCGCAACGACAAGATGCTCCGCAACAATTCGCTCAACGACCAGAAGCGACGCAACTTGCACAACAACAAGACATGCCGCAACATTTTGCGCAACAACAACTACACATGCCCCAACAGTACGATCAGCGAGTACACGCGTCTTATAACTTCGCGGACAAACCGTTCGGGTCTCAACAATTCGCGCAGCATACATTCTTGTCGCAATCATTCACGCAACAGTCGGACACGTCGAACGCGAATATTTCGCACGAACCATTCGCGCAGTATTCTTTCTTGCCACAATCATCTGTGCAGCATCATCCAAGCGGTGCGCAGCAAGCATTCGATCAACAGCCTTACATGCCGGAACCTTTCGCGTCGCAGCAATACGCGCAACGTCCGCACACGCCAATTTCTTTTGAACGGCAGCCGCACGCGTCGGCCCCCTTCGCGTCGCCACCGTTCGCCCAGCAAGTCGTGTCGCGGCCCATTGCGCGGCCACCCCGGGCGCCGGAGCGCTTCGCAACTCAACCGTTCGTGCCGCAACAATGCGGGGATACGCCTCGCGGCCAGCACCCCTGCCGGCCGGGCTCGCGGGCCGTTGCTACTGAAGCGGCCCACTCTGTCTACGGACAGATGACCTTGTACATTAACTCGCCCAATATGAGCGCAATTATCAATCGTAGTTGGCATACTCGCATTTGAATCGATATCGAATCGCATTACGTTCGCGACCGTCTCCCGCGGAATGTGGTTGCCCTCTGTGCCGGAGCGGCGGGCGATCGCGCCGACACACGACTCCCCACACACGCACATTGTCGACACTGGCCCGGCCCGTACGATGACGACTCGACCGACCTTTGTAGGATGGTATGACTTGGATATGTTTAGTTTTGGTGACCCCTCGTGATCTCTTCGCATCCATTGTTGACATTCGAAATTATACCACGCTTGACAACGGATACTATCGACCGTTCTTCGTATGCTAGTTAATAAATTGTGGAATTTTATACTGTTGAGCCTCTAACAACGGCGCTCAAGTAACAAAGGAAACGAAATGAATGGAAGTGGTTAACTGTTTTTTATAACAATGCAATATAAAGCTAATTCCAATTTTTTTAGATTACGAAAATGTTACGTGCATGCAATTATAGAACGTTATATTAATTAATATATATATTTAAGATGTGTCGCCGACGAAACTACATTAACACAAACCCACACGCGTAATTAAGGACGTTAATTTTAATTAGAGAATAATAATAATAATAACGGTAACAGTATCCACCACGTAGCAACACGTAGTCGGTAAAATGTCGCTTGTCAGATGGATCACTAAGGCTGGCTGTACTCTCGCATCTCTGTTCACGGTGCAGCCCCGCGCCCTCCCCAGGGGCCGCGAGCTCCGTGTACGTCCCGTACACGAACACTTTAACATTTCTTCTTTTGGATGTGGGCTCTTTTTGAAATTTTGTCTTTTACTTGGTACTTTTTCATATTGTCAATTATTTCTTTTGGGAGTGAAATGATTTCTTTTAATGACATCTTACTATGAAGGGTGGGATCTCGCAATTCCGTGTAGTGGTGATGTTACAAGGTGTATGGTATGGTAGCGCAGCGCCGCGCGCGTGCGCACATTTGACAGACGCGTTAATCATGGCCGACTTAGGAAAATGACCTAAAACGACTTAACTTAAGCTAATAACTTGTATAAATATTTGGTATATATATCGATATGTATGTTTAATATTAGAGTTTTGGTTATTTACCACCCACTAGACTTAGGAAAACGGTAGGGATGTAATGAAATAATTATGTGTTAATATTTAACAAAACATATTATGACTGAACGTGATTTTAAATATTTTTAATTATCCCGCTATTTAAAAGGGAACAATTCTGTATAAATAATATTCGTAATTTTAATTTGTTTCTTATATATGGATTTTAGTTTTTTATCGCAATCTTTTTTAAGTTGATAAAATAATGGAATTTATACTTTAATGAATTAAATTACCTGCCAAATTGTTAATGAACAAACGATTAATAAATGTTGTATGTGTTAAGTAAATGAAGCTCAAGCATTTAGGATATAGATGTCGGCTAGCGCCCCGCGCCCCGCACCCCGCGCGGACCCTTGTACATATATATACTTACTCGATTGTAAAGCATAATTTTAATCGATTCTCTCGTCACATAGTTTTAAAGTTTTAATTTATGTGATCGCCAAATATTTTTAAAACTGTATAGAGAAACCGGCCTGAGGTCCGCGCGCCCGTCGCGTCGCCGCGAAGTGAGTTATAATTTAAAATAACATTGTTAGATTAAATTTAATGTTAGTCCTTTACTGTACTATATCGCTCAATCATTTGACCGATCGACTGATTAAAATTTTAGTGCTAAGCTAAGTAATTGTCGGCGGCGCGGCGAGCGCGGCGGCGCCGGCCCCTTGACGCGTAGGCCCGCACGGACGCGCGGCGGATAAGATTTGTTTATTAACGTTTTAATAGACTAATAATTGTTGACACGAATGCATAATTTGATCGTATATAGTATAGTGTTATTTAAGATCGCACCCTAAGTAAAGTATAATTTATCTATGACGAGTATCGTGAGGTTTAAGAGAAAAATAAATAAGTGACGCGGTCCGGCGAGGGGTGCGGAGTATCAAATTTAAAGCTAAAACATAGTGAGGACGCCTTTACATATTGTGATGTTTCATAGTTAACGCGCATATTGGTACATTTCTATTAGCTCTATAATAACGTAACATAACACTCGACTGAAAATGGATCATAATTGTAGGATGTTGAAACTCGTACCTTTTAATCAATATAATGGAGTAATAATGTTAATTAAATAATTTAATTAAATGAGTCGGTGCCTAAACTGCCCTCTAGGTTACGTGTAGTCGTGTGTCCTCTCGTTCCGCTTCGTTTACTCTCACTGATCGTTCCTATGTTAGTTAGGTTAATGTCTGATCCATTCCTCGGTAAGTTTCCGAACGCTCTCCTCCCCCCTGTTCTGTCGCACACCACTTCGTTCCTTCACCATATCGTTTCCCATCATTTCGGTTATAATTGACTTACTGTAGGTATAACGTACAACCACCGATGCGGCGATATTGTTCACGTGTTTAATATTAGGAAACAATGCCTTACAAAAAGTTAAGTGAATATATAGATGATTTTATAATTATGTTATTTTCAGTGATATTGAATTAGCACTAAGGTGTTTAGATTACGGGCTCGCGCCTCACTCACAAAACTTCGGAACAATTTAAGAACTTAGTTTGTAATGTACCGTCGCGGCAATCTTTCTAAGTAACATAAAGAGTATAATTTATTTAAATAAAGTATAATATGTATTAGAAATTTTAGATTTATTCAAACATTAAACTTAGTGCAAATTATTGTGAAAAAAAATCGATTGAGACTATTTATATGGGTTTTTAATTATTATTATATAGGTGAAGAACATTAAAATATTGGATGAATTTATTAATTAAAATAGTTAGCAAAATACAAATACGGTAAGACTCGTTAAGAGGCCGGTCTGTCGAATGTGGCGCCGCGGCGCCGCGCCGCGCGGACGGCGCGCCACTGTGCATTTCATATTACACTGAGTAATATCGACATAAGATATGTACTGTATCTTAATATTAATAATAATGTTTATGGAATAATATTTTAATCATGGCTTACTGTAGTACTGTTGTGTAGTTAACCTTTCGACTCTTGTTTGTATTACTTTATATATAGTGTACGCGGTTTTTATATGTGTATGTTTATTGAGTAGTAACATGTTTGTGTAAAAGTGTATTTCGTAATTGATACGCGCGAACAGCGCTCCGTCAATAAACTTATGATCGTAATTGACTAATTATATTATACAACACCCCTAGTGTTAACGTTAGACTAGCTGGATAGTCTCTTTAAGTTCATACTCGTCTAGAGCCCACGGCGCACGATCGCATGTATCGGCGCTTCTAGACGTTTCTAAAGTTATTTTTTAAATCAATGCAGGTATTATTATTATAAATCCTCATATTTATACTAGATTATTATATACTATACTGTAAATGTAATTATTGAGACATTTTTTATCGTAAACTGGCACACGGGCTTTACAGTTAATTATAACATTAATTATTATAAAAACTAGGGCAAGTTGTTATTTATTTCTGTTTGATTTGAAATTTTTTGATGTTGATTATTTTTTAATCTATATTATTCATTTATAGTGGATAAAAGTACATATTCTCGGATTAGAAATACAAAATTATTAGGTGAACTATCGACTGATGTACAATATTGATAAAGTAATGGTTACGGCAGTATATAGGTTTACTTTACGCGCCCCGCCGCGGGCGCAGTGTTTGTACACGTTTGTATTAATTTCGTATGGAATGTAATTAATTGGAAGCGGCGAGCGCGCCCGCGCCGCCCCATGTTACGCGCATGTTACGAATGTAAGACTATTATCTAGATTGTGTAATGTAATCGTACTAGACTACTCTAGCCCTAGCGAGGCCTCGAGGCCCCATTTATGTTCGTTTATAAAAAGGAAAATTATGATAGACTTACATGATGAGCGTCCTTGTTGTTTTTTTTTTGTTTTTTTTTACATTGATTACCTAATGATAATTAGTTAATTACGGTTTCAATTGATAATTTTAACCGAAGCACTAGTAAGACGAGAAGCTTGTACGCGATGAAGTATTCGATGTAATAATTAAAAGTGCTATCAAATAACATAACACTTAAGGTTTTTTCGAAGTGAAAATTATGCATTATTCATATTAGGTATTTTGGGTATATATTAGAGTTAGTTTTAACTGGTAACATAAGTATGTAGTATTTAATGTAATGGAAAAAAAAATAAAACAGTTTTTGTCGTAGTTTCCTATTATTAAGCTTCTTCTATCTTAATGGTTTAAGTAATACTACTGGTTGAATAATTAAAATATTAATATTACCACAGCAAATATTTGAGATATCTTATGATATATATATATATCTACTTTAAGGACATTATAAAACGTAGATAATTAAAAGAAATCAAAAGTTTCAAAATAACAATGGCATTTTTAATGTTTGCAACCACATTCCCTCCCATCTAGAAAAGCCGTCCATCCCTCTCACGAGACTTAGCCGAGTCATCATAATTTTTGTTTTTATATTCTTAGCCGGGAGTCCAGAATAGTCTTACACAGCTCGAGGATATATTACAGACACGACTGGAACGTGGGCACTGGCCGTTTCCATTAATTACCTATAATACAAACACTGAAAATTTACACGAACAAAAACCAATGCATGTACTAACTAACACACCTATGGTAACGTATCCTTTCAACGTACTAATAAATCTTCCTTATATATTTTAAATACACGAGCAGATAATAATAATAATGCAGCTACTGTCGCTATATCGCTAAAATCACGTTTTTATACTAACAGCAATTTTCTAAGAACACGGTTTTTTAATTGATTCTTTATTATATCTGCTCCGTGTGCGATGTCTTCTGCTGAAATCTTTTGAAGCAATTTATAATTGAAACACCTATACCTATTACAAATATGAATTTTAATTTCTAAATGTAGTATGAAGTACTCTGTATGCATTAGCGTTGTTTAACCGGCTTTCCACAGTCCAAAATGTATGCAAGAAAAAATAAAAATGGTTCGTCTCTGGTTTTGTTCGAAACGGAAGCTATATATTTATTTTTTTGGTGGGTCGTAGACATGTTTGGAATGTGGCCAGCCAGCTTTACGAGCATATATTAAAATATCAAGTTTTGTGCGACAGAGGGTGACGGTGTAGCCAGCAATGCGGGTAGTCCCAAGTACTCACAAATGCCCCAGATTAACGATGCTATCGGAACTCCGCCACAGGTTACATTTTTAACATTTGTGATAGGATATTATAGTTTATAAATCCCTAGTAGATAATAATCTATAACATTATTTCTTAACTAAGAGCCTCCTTAATATCCCGAATAAGTGATATTATTAAATATTCGAAACCTAATATCTAAAGCTAACGTCTAACGCACACTGCAAGTGCCCACGGCTGGACATAAGTTTTGTCCATTAAAACATAAAATGATATAACGTAGATATTTGCGACGAGATAACGATTTGAAATATATATCCAGGTGCCTATGATGTACTGCGGTGGAATGGTCTCGCCTCAGCTGTCGTTCTGTAACGTTTCGGACATTTCCGCGACGGCATCAGGTTTTGTTCAACAATCAACTCTTTCACACACAAAGCGGAATAGTTAGCTTAGAATTCATTTTAAATAGATACATTAACTATGATATAACAAGTACCTATGAGTCGTAGTGATTTATTTAGTCGTGTGGATTGTTATCCACGTTATGATCTATATTCGGTAAATATTTATAGTGGGTACTGTTCACAAACCTTAATTTTTTGTACTTTTTGTAAAAGCGTAATGCGAGGTACCTTCATTGATTTTAACAAGTACAGTATATGATTATTCGAACAGAACAACACAAACACAGGTACTACACGAATGCACAGATAGGTTACATACATATTTACAAAAATCGTAGTAGCTAGTGCCATCTGTCTGTTATAGTAAAAATGTAGTAGACTCAACGGCGAAAGGTGCGTGGTGCGGTGAGTGTTTAAATTATTTTCTACAGTTTGCAATGGATGTCAAGTACCGGTTTGGTATAATGATTAGCGCTTGAGAATTTTGCTGTCAACACGGTTGATTGTGCGTCGGGCGGTATACTGATCGGCGACTCTGTACAGGTGAGGACTACGAGTACACTGGCGGTTCGGGAGATGGCTACCAGCGGCCCGCCAAACGCGGCCACTCGTCGGCCGCCGCGCCCGCCGCCTCCTACCACCCCTACCGGCGCTAAGACGACGCCGGCCGCCCGTCCAACGCCGCCTGAGCGCTGTCGACTCCCTCCATACTCTAGCTAGCGACTATTAAAGCGATCTCCTTCTATTCGACAAAAGATGGCGCTACACTCGTTCATGATCATGCTGTTGATCGTATACATACCAATATTATAGATTATATACAAATTTTAAACTTTGAGGAGCGGAAAGATTAACGCAGTCAAAGGTGTCACCTTTTACAATATTTTTATTATTATTTTAAGATGTGATGCATGCGTGTGGCGCCATCTCTGTTTTTTAACGAGAGATTGCCAGTGTTCCAGTACACTTTACTAGGACATCTCCACATCTAGACATATTCTGAACTCATTATGTAATAATATGATTCCGTAACTATAAGACTTGCTTAATATTTAGTGACATACGACCTTATGTCGACAGTACTGTGTAGTGGTGACTGTCGGGCGTCTCCCTGTAAAATAGTTTCTTATTTTTTTGTACGTAAACAATCATTGGATTTTGAAATGATTTTTGGGGATACCGGCTTGGAATTAATCATTGGCGGGTAGATGGGGACGGTTTAAGCCGATCAGGGTTCTCATGTTGTGTCATGACTGTCTCGTTACTTACAATCCGGTATCCAATATTAGTTGTTAGAATACATTACCTTTTTATATCTATCTGTGTAGAAACTGCCGCAGAGAACGTTTCGATAATAATAATAATGAAAAGGAAATTATTAGTTGTAACTGATTCTCGGCATATTTTAGTGAGTAAAATTTATTTTTGATATGAAATATTCCTATTTACGGGTCGGCAACCAAACGAATTATTTACACTCTCTCTCTTGTATCTAAACGCACCTCGTGCAGCCTTTACAAAGTATTGATACTTTACATTTCAAAATATTCATACGTATATATAGTCTGTCGTCTGTTGACAGTATCTGTCAAATTGACAGGTGTACAAGTTTTCTTCCAATCGCTGTGAACCATTCCGATGGTTGATCCTATTTTAAATAAAACGTTAGACGGTTAAGCTTAAGATATAACTGTTACCAGCCTGGGTAACGTTAAAATCATGTCTAAATGAGCATTAGAAAAGATGCATTTATATAAATTGTTACAGTGTTATATATGGTAGGTACGGGCAGGTGGCGCGCAGGTCGCTCGCCCTGTCGTTCGGCGACGCTGCGTTATTATATTGTAACACGTTCAAAGGTACACTGTTTGTTCTCATCTGACGTACATGTATATCTGTTTATTAGAATAAAGATACTAATTGTACAAAGTTTTATTTTAAAAATCGTTCACGTGTCGGAGCGCGTTCAGTTCGC
>DWEC01002205.1:0-12022 GCA_018245735.1 Microceris miodesmiata
CGACTCACCACGATTGTGATCTACCTGGGAGCCCGTGACGCAGACAAATGTGGACGAGTGAGCTTACAAAACCTTGCATCATTGTTCTCAGTTCCTGCTTCACATGGGACAGGAAGTTTATTATTATTATATCATCAGAGGTCAGGTACGTAGAGAGCATTGAGTACCGGGTTATGCAAAAGCAACATATTTCAATATGTTGATTTTATATATAACAGTTCAATAATACCATACCTTGAGAAAGGCCTATATTCAGCAGCTATTTAGTGCCTAATATTCTCCATATAATGAATCTTCTATCGGAAGGGCTATGTCAAACAGTGGACGGGTATAGGCTGATGATGATGATCCTTTTAAAACATAGGGATTGGACGCTTGAAGCGGGCGCGCTGGTGTTGGCCGACCGCGGGGTGTGTCTCATCGACGAGTTCGACAAGATGACCGACCAGGACCGGACTTCCATTCACGAGGCCATGGAACAGCAGTCTATTTCCATCTCCAAGGCCGGTATCGTCACGTCCCTTCATGCCAGGTATCTACAATTACAATTTTAATTACTGTATATAATTTATGGTTTAGAGTTTTAAGTACTTAAAATGTATGGGGGTGGAACCTTTGTAATCACTTTTATTTGAAACATATGACCCTCTGATACATATTAGACTTACAACGTCAGAGCAATGCACTGATTATCTAGGTCTTACTCTTCAGCTTTCATAGTGTAATGTTAATGCACCATTAATTCCACTGTTATCATAACAGTCACTCATATAATTAAATAATGACGGTATTTCTAATTTTTTTTTTCATATTCTCTGCATTACCTGACACAAATAGCATGACACTCTTCAAAGCAAGAATGAACAGGCCTTTTCTAGGCCTGATCCATCTGAGGATATATCTTTGCTTTTTGTCAAGCTGTATCCTGGTCGAATGCCAATCTATCATATTATAATATAGGAAATCCTATGGTTCTCATTACTTAAATGACAAAAAACTTCAAATCAAATTTTCTAGTAGTGACTGAAAGTCTTGGTCTGTGCCTGGTGTATGGCAGTGAGCTCACCATCTATTCCATTGTCGGAATTACTTGTTGGGTATGATTTTCATGATACTAATAAGGATATCTTATCACCAGGTGCTCCATTATAGCAGCCGCTAACCCCATCGGCGGGCGCTACGACGCATCTCTCACCTTCTCAGAGAACGTCAATTTGTCTGAGCCAATACTGTCTCGCTTCGACGTGCTCTGCGTGGTGAGAGATGAAGCAGACCCCATGCAAGATGCACATTTGGCCAAGTCAGTGATTTAATACTTATCGGTCTGTTGAATTCATCAGTTTGCAAGATAAAGTGAACAATGTGATTAATATTTTAGAATAGTACAAAATAGAAGGAAGCAAAGAAAATTTTTATTTACACAAAAACTATCAATTACACTGTTCTGTCTTTAATAACTTTCGGATGTAATTATTGTTAATATCATGATAGATAATTATCATTTCCATATGGCAACATTTAGTTATAGGTGTTTTAAGAAACTGCCCTCTTATAGGTTTGTAGTAAGTTCCCACATCAGGCACCACCCCACACGAAAAGGTACAACATTAGATGAAACCACTCCTGAAGACGACACATCTATCTCCCAGGAACTGCTGAAGAAATACATTGTTTATTCTAGAGAAAATGTGCGCCCTAAACTACAGGTATTGTGGTCTGAATTCCTGACTGCTGATGGATGAGTTATTAGATGAATATATAGATGCTAATTAGCTGTCTGGTTGTATGTGAAGTATGTATGGAAGAAATTAATGTATTAGTATTATACCAATTTAGTATCAGTTATATTTGTACAGTAGTGTTGGAGACAGGTCTCTGATCCTCATAGGTGGTAGTGGTCATTTGTGACTTCTATCTGTTTGGTTTCTACACTCTTTATTTGATAAACTAGTCCTTTATTTTAACACTGATACTGATACATTGATAATACAATAATAGCAAATAATTCATAGACTGAATTGGCCTGAGAATAACTTGATAATGGAGGTAAATATGTCAGTAATATCTTAAAATGGGTCTTTTAATGATTATTACTTCTGTAACATACAGGAAACACAGAAATACATGTTTATCGTTATTGTACATACACATATACTAACCAATGAATGATTTTACAGAATATGGATCAAGACAAAGTGGCGAAGATGTATAGTCAACTTCGACAAGAATCTCTTGCCACTGGCAGCTTACCCATCACTGTGAGACACATTGAATCAGGTAACATTTAATTTTTGAAATTCATGTTTGTTTGAGATGTGATAATACATCAAATTGCAATGCATTCACAATGGCTTGGATTGCATCTAACTTTCCAATATAAAACTTAATTAAATGCATTTTTGGATAAGAAATGTTTTGTTGTTTATACTAATTATATTGCAGCCATTATTAATTCAGACCGAATGTTTTTAGAGAAGTCTGTAAAGTCTTCGAATTTATACAGTCTTAGTTATATTTACTATCTTTGGTATACAGAAAAGAATCTTGTTATTGGGTACATATTTACATGCATATATTTGTCTATGTTAGACAACTAATATGGAATATCTTGATGCAGTCATCCGCATGAGCGAGGCGCATGCCCGCATGCACCTGCGGCCGCAGGTGTCTGAGGAGGACGTGAACATGGCCATCCGCACCATGCTGGAGAGCTTCGTGGAGACGCAGAAGTACAGTGTCATGCGCTCCATGCGACAGGTATGTTCCAACATAATTCTCTGATAATTATCTCAGTCCATTGCTGGACATTACGCTTGAATGTTGTAATGACATGTCCAGCAGTGGATGAGAGTACACTGATTTATTATTGTTTTTAAAGCTGTGTTGTAATACAAACTAATCAGGTTCAATGATGCAATCCTATTATTATATTTATACTTATAATTCCTTGCTGGTCATACACTTCCCCTGATTGGTGTCATCCTAAACACTCATGGGCATATTAAATCCAGCTCCATCCAACAGATTTGTTAGGGTGACTTTTACCAAGATCTAACCATCATTCAAAGAGCTTTAATACCTTTCATTAAGTTGGTATTCCTTTTTTTATGATGTAATTATTTATGAATATTAGGAAAAACAATTATGTGACACTTATGTAGTATAATCATTGGTTATTTTAACTAATAAAAAGGAATGCAACTCTCAGGCAAGGGTCACTATGTTCAGTTAATGTGAGAGAAATTGGAAAATCTCTTGACTCATATAATCTATTCTTTTGTATGTAGATGTCT
This sequence comes from Microceris miodesmiata, assembly GCA_018245735.1. Classification (NCBI taxonomy): domain Eukaryota; kingdom Metazoa; phylum Arthropoda; class Insecta; order Lepidoptera; family Hesperiidae; genus Microceris; species Microceris miodesmiata. The sequence goes on from DWEC01002205.1 coordinate 3,294, forward strand.
AATTCTCAATGTATTTTGTCCTCCTGAATATGCTAGACCACTCTTGTATGTAGATATGTACTCTTAAATTCTGCATTTATATAATAAATAAGACTTTAAGACATACAGCAGCAAACAAGAAGTTTGACTAAACAAAGACAATAATTTAATTTTTTGTCTTGTTAACATTCGATTGATATGTTTTATCAAATGGTACATTTGTATGAACATACATTTTAAATGTAATCTATTCACGTTTTATTAACTTTGTGTATCGCATATCGCCATTTTTCTACAACACAATTATTTTGTTAATTACTCACTTAAATGTCAAGAGAAGACCTTGACCTTATCATGTGACTCAAGTGTGTATGTGTGTGTGTTATCTAGACCACTTTCATAATATGGATATAATAATAAGATTGAACAATTCAATTTAAAACCATCAGTGTAATAAAGATATCTTATGAAACTACAATTTGCTTTGCAAAATATGTTAGTATAGAACCAGGTTTTAGCATCTAAATAACTCTTTTTATGTACATAATCAAGCCATATTGATTAATCTTTGAGAGCTAATTACTTCCTATAACCCTTTTTTAAGTTAAAATAATTTCACGAATATAAACGATTTTCTAACTGATATCAGTTAGGAACTGTCTATTTTTTTGTACTATTTCTAATTAATTGTATCAGGCCTGCTATAAATAAATTTTAAACCATAACAACCCTTAGATCTCTTGACGGGTCTGTTGTTCTAGTGAGTAGCAAAAGTGACTACATAGCCGGGGCTGTGGGTTCGATTTACACTCAAAATAAGTATGTGTGATTTGTATGAATAATTGTGCTGTTGAGGGATGTAATAAAATTACATACTTATATATATATTATACATATATATTGGTATACATTTTATCACCTCTGTGGTTGATGTACCATAAGGTCAGATGGTCTTGTATCGAAATGTCCTAAAATAATTATTTTATTTTTAGTGCCTAGTTATAAGTAACCAGCTTATCATGCATAATTAATGGTAAATAGAAACATTAACGAAACATTTGTTGCAGACGTTCCAAAAGTACCTCTCATACAAGAAGGACCACAGCGAGCTATTGTACTACATACTGCGCCAGCTCACAATGGACCAACTTGCCTACATGCGCGGCCTGCACAATCACTCCCAATCTACTATAGAGATCTCCGAACGTGATTTGATTGAGCGCGCGAGGCAAATAAACATCTCTGACTTGAAACCGTTCTATGACAGCCGGATATTCAAGATTAACAACTTCAGTTATGATCAAAAGCGAAAAATGATTATACACTTAATGCCTGACGTGCCTACCGGTACATAATATTGTTAGAATGTATTACATGTTGATTGTTCATAATGCTTAATATTTTGTATTGTAACTATTTTTAACTGGGCTTTATATGAATTTTATCTTACAATCTCCGATCATCATATTATGATTCCTGTTGGACCTTATATTGGCTCGAATATAGTTCCACTAAGTATGTTGGCTCTAACTTGTGTATATGAATGTATTCAATGCTAAAAGATTATCTTCATATAAAAATAAGATGACGTTGATTTTCACTAACATTTAGTTTATTCCATTGTCAAGTGCGATATATTCCCAAGAATGCATTTTAAACTATCAAAGCATCCGTAAATACTTATATCGAATGTGGTTTAAAATACAACATAAATGGAACTAAAGCCTTTTAACAAAGAATCGATTGATACTCGGAATACAAGTTGTATGTCGGCTATCTAAATAATTGATAGGCAGCCTAGTTTAATTTAGAATGACGTAGACGCGACAATCGATTTTCTTGAACTATATTGTACATATATCTAATCACTGAAAGTCAAATTAATATTTTGTAAAAATGAACGAATCTTTGGATAAGCTTTTCTTGGAGTTGTTTTAACCTGAAAAGTTTTGCCTAAATATACTAAACATTATAACATATAATATATTACAATAACTGTGCATCACAATATATTTGTTTCTCCGCCATATACGTAATAACGCAAGAAATTTGATTTTTACAAAAATATTGTTATAATGTTCAGAAATGAATATATTGATTTGCTATTTGCCTTGTCCATATTTTGTTATGCCGGTAATTATGCACACAATATTCATATTATCGTTTCAAGTAAGAAACGCTTAAAAAAATCGTGTAACGAATTGCTGTATATGTAAAACCCACCTCGTATTTTTTAATTGTTAGGCCCTAGTTGGTATCGTTAGAACTTACGTGCCTTTTAATTAAGTTAAATGTATAAGGTCTAAATACTGGTTCAAATGTGTAATGAAAACCATGAACATTTTATAATTTAGGATGTTTTCAATAAAACATAACAACATATTGAAGTGTTTTATTAATTCATTCATACCATTATCTTGAGACACAACATCATACTAACAACTCAAAAGAATCTATAATTTAAAGAAAACACATTTTGCTTCTATACAGTCTTAGAATAAAAATATACCGTCTATTACAATGAATTAAAGATATTGATATAGTAGGTCTACATAGATATTTGTTTCTTTGCAATTTTTTACAAAGCTTAAATATAATATTGACTAAATCGTACTGAGAGCTAAACTCATTTTCATCTATTACACACCTACAAGCATCAGAAACATAAAAATACAAGAGACTTTCAAAAATACATTAAATCATTTCATGAAACACACCTCATCACCAATAAACAATGAGATTATAATGATAGAACAATTTTTACGAATCTAGAACTACAGACAGTTAAAAATTATTGATCTCACAATTAAATTGTTTATCAGCAATCAGGTAACAAATACAATTATAAAGATAAACATTAAAATCTAGTACAATAGTTTAATATTAAAAACATATCACATTGCCTGTAGGTTCAACATTGATTATGCAGGTTTTTTTACCCTATTTTTAATGGCCAGCATTATAAATTAAACTTACAGGCAAATACATACCACACTATTGTTGCAGTAGTGGAAGGATTCTAATTTTAAGTGGCTGTTCATATAAACAAGTGCGGAACACTCATCCTTTCAATCAATGTCATACATGTTTGAACAAGTTGCTACACACACACTTCTGCAACAATCTCACATTCAGAAAACTTTGTCAAAGTACTCACATTCGGATGACAACAGTTAAAATTTGACAAAGTTTTTGTGAAGCTCAGGTGTTTAATTGTCGCTGCAAGATTCTGAGCCCGAGCCGCTGCTGCTGTCACTGTCACTGTCGGAGTCACTGCCGCTGCTGCTGCCGCTCTCCGAGGAGCCTGAGCCTGATTCAGATGATGATTCGGATGAGCTGTCCGAAGAGCTCTTGTCCGAGCAGTCAGAGCAATCAGAGTTAGTGCGTTTCTTCTTAGCTGGCACTTTGCACTTGCCATTGCTAGAACAATTAAAATTAGACACATGACTTTAATGCATGCACAGTGCAAGTTGTTCACAGTGCTACTTTAGTCAAATATATACTATTGGGTGGACAGAATTAGGAAAATCGCAAGTTTATAAAGAGCCCTTCATATTACGGATAGGTTTTAAAGATCTATTAACCTAATATAACATTACACACCTGTTCTTCCTCCAAACGAATGGTAGAAAAGTATCAAACACTTCTATGACAGACCAGTTATGTTAATTGTCCCATCGTGGTATAGATAGTGAGCCTATTGTAATACAAAGAGTACAAATCCAGATTCCATGCTCTTGCTGGGATTTTAAAGTTAGAAAAACTTGATATGACTTTTTTTACCCGGGTATTAACCTCAGAACTAATGATCAATAGTCAGAGTTACCCCCACTCAACCAACAAAGTCTAATATTATAAGTATTGGTTGAACTTTTAATTATCATTTGCAGTCATATGGGAATGCTCAACAACATTTAATTACTAGTATTTAAAACAATATATTTTCACTCGCTCTTTATTACACAAAATCAGACACATCAGATTGTATGCAGGCTCAAAATAGGATGTCAGTGCTTAGCTTACAATAAATATTGCATTTGCACATACTTCAGATGTATCATTAGTCAAGTAATTGCAAACAATGACTGCTGATCGAGATCTAAAGTTTAACATCGGAGTTCAGTAGTCACGAGTTTTACTAATTTAAAATTCATAGTATTATCTGAAAGTCTAGATTTGTGCCCAATGTATGTTAAATAGGTACACATATTAGACCACAGTGCGACAAGTAAATGTAATTGGTGAAATGTTGGGAGTGTCTTACTCCTCTGCCTGTCTCTTCGGGTCTTCCTCACATTATGTTACAATTCATTTTAAGGAATAGACACAGACTTCAACACGCCTAATCTATCTTTATGAACCTGATATTCTTATTGTAATGAATAATAGTAGCAAATAGCTGGACTATATGGACTATATCGAGATTGTATTATATCATAAAATTTGATAGTTGCACCGTATGTAGAATACACATTGAAAGTTAAAAAGCAAATGGGTTGAAGCGACAATTGAGGTGATATTGACTTATATACATATTCGGAATCAGCTAATTTTTTCGCTTCGTTTGAGCCGGATTTCGTGATGATCTGCTCATATTTTTGGCGCTTCAACCAAATACACTTTTGGCTATATTTTTTAAAATCCATTGTTTAATCGACACAAAATACACTACATTAAGGACGAGTCGGATATAGACCAATGACTGAGTAGTAGTTAGTGACATGAGCTGTTTTTGCTTTTTCACTACAAGACTAGATGGCTGTTAAAACATTTTTGTAGACAGTGCTTGCTGCAATTAGGTCAGATAAATCATTTGTTGTTAAACAGAAAATATAAAGAAATGTCGCTTCAACTTTTTTCTTTTATCTATAGACTTCAGCTTTTTATACCATATTTTTATTCACAATGTTTGTCGTTTAAGACAGAAATAACTTGTACAATGAAGTACTTAAAACAGTTCACCTAGACTCAATAAGAATATCGTTGGTATTTGAATCGGCATATTGTTCTTATTAATAGTTCAAGTATTGACCGCCTTGTTGTTCGATTGGTTGTAAGTATAACTGATGATTGAAAAGTCTTGGGTTTTATCTACCAGTCGGGTGCTATTTAGTTTTTCTAATTGGAATTTTTTAATAGTGGCTCAGAGTTTGGGTTAGGCCTTGGTATAAGACTCATCCCTTATTCCATGACGGGACATACATGTAATTGACGAAATATGGGACTGTATTACAATTTTCATGGGTTCCAGGTGTGATGCTAAGATATTTTTAAAGCATACTAGTTCTTAGACTCGGCACTGTTTAACATGTTTTATAAAGGTAACATATTGGTCCAGTAAAGTAGTGGCATATATGTATATAAATTATCGCTTCGTTTACTTAAGGTTAATATTAAAAAATCTAACACGATTCGAATTTCGTTGATTTTTTTATCCTACCCCATTGAAAAAAAATGAAATATAGAATAAGTTAATCAATGTAGATATTTTAATAAATGGCATTTCTATTGAAATATTTCTCATTTCCCTTAAAATGTTAAAATAATTTTAAAACAGTCAAAAAAATGTCGCAGCAGAAAATATGAATGGCCGCGCAAAATAGGAGGTAGGTAGTTTAAAAAAACGAATACGTTAAAATATATGTTTAAACCGATGTAAAAAATAAAAACTGACGAAATCCCTATTAACATACCTGCACTGTCCTTCATCTTTGCCTTTCAAGTTCTTTTTCAGAACCTGGGTGCGAGATGGACGCACAAGAATCTTACGTTTTCCAGTACATTCGTAGCTCCAGTGTCCAAACTCCAAGCATTTCTGGCAACGGATGCCTTGCGGAAACGCCGCCGCTATTGCCGCTTGTCTGAAAACGAGACTCCATTAAATCATCCGACATAATAATATAAAACAACGCTATAACAACTAATACGCATATTTTCTTACTTCTTCCTCTCCGCTTGGTGCCTGTTGTACGTTCCCAGCGTCATCGTTGAACCTCTTTAAAATTTAATCCTTTGTAAATTAGTGAAGGTAGTTTGCAATTATAATTAGCTGGAAATTAAGCTCTTCGGAAGCTTGTATTCAATCACTGCTATTGACGCAAAGCAAAAGCGAAATGCACAAATTCACGTCAAGCGTGGCTAGTGGCTACCTGGAGTGCATAGATAATACATTATCAGAAATGCCAAAGTTAAATTGCAGTTTTAATAGCGTAGTTGAATTTATTATAGTCATAAAACATGTTTCAAATTAAATATCCGTAATAGCAATATTCACATAATTGCAATATATAACGCAAATAGTGAAGATTTGTTCGTATTAAACAACTATTACGTTAAATTTAAATTGCGTTCTAATATCAATGACAACCTAAACTAGAAAAACGTGAACGCACTTTAACCTTATAACGTCAAAATGTTGACATCTTCAGTTTTATCGCAATAGTAATGAAAAAATGCATAATAATATTTGATTTTGTAAAAGAGAAATGGCGAAGTATATAGCGCAAATAATTGTCCTAGGTGCTCAGGTAGTGGGTCGTGCCTTTGCTAGAGCCTTAAAACAAGAAATAGCAGCCTCACAACAGGCTGCGAAACGAGCTGGAGGCGGCTCCGAGGGCGCCAGAAGAGCTGCAGCAAATGCTTCAACGGGACTTACTTTAGAAGAAGCAATGCAAATCCTTAACATAGACAAGCTCGATCCAGAAAAGGTTAAGAACAACTATGAACACTTATTCGCAGTCAACGACAAGGCGAAAGGTGGCTCATTCTACTTGCAATCGAAAATCGTTCGCGCCAAAGAGAGACTAGACGTCGAACTCACATCTAAGGAACAAAAATCTGATCAGAAGCCTCCTCCAACCGACACAATGAAATAATATTCTTAGTTTTATTCCTTTACTAGCTGTATATTCGTTGTAGATATTATTTAATAAAAAAATAGTTTCGTTTTGTAAAATACTTTATTATGTAGAAAATGGACACAATAGTGACTAGAATACATCAGTCTTCATAATTCAAAATGCTGATTATGTGTAACTGTTACAAAATTATGATATATAACAATGTTATAGCTAGACATTTTTGCAACATAATGTAGTTAGCTCGACGTGAGCATATAGCTAGATAGATAAATTAATAAATTACTAAGCTATAAATAAGCCTTTATTTTCTTGAGGTAAATAGATGCTTCTTAGTTGCATGTGTAATTAAATTTTCATACATGTGATTTAAATAAATATTTGTGCCTGAATAATATAGATACAAATAACATTTTAATCTGCTCACTTATATCCTGATTATAAAGTTAAGCATTTAATTATACAATATTTAATAAAGTAAATATAATCACTCATATTTTTCTGGAAGCATGAAGGACTGAGTATAGATAATTCTGATAAAAATATATAATTGGTTACATTTATAACATTTTTTTGCAACTATGATGCATCTACCGATTTATTAAATTTTTTGTATCATTACATAAAATTGAAACCCATGTAAAATATATTTCAAGAAAAATTAATAATTTGGACATCAATTTTCTTTTTCTGGTTTTTAATATCAAAAGTTTTTGAATAATTTACTGTGTATCACATTTTATGTAATGATATGACATTAAAAGTCCTTACACCTATGATTACATTCGCTTAATCCTACATACAATTGGTTATACTATTATGGCAATGAGCAGCAGCCAAAACTTTTTCACTAACAACACTTGATATATTTATCACAAATGACTAGAAAATGTTAGAGCAATTTTTTATAACATTTTAACATTTTTTATTAAGGGTGTTTGAGTATGCATGCATATTTATAGTAATAAAAATCACTAGAATGTACCTTTCAAGTGTCTTGAATACAAGAATAGTCAAAAGAATCCAACCCTAACACATTAAATATTCATCATTTCTGGTATATAAAATCCACCCTTATACAGATATAAAAAACTGCTAAGTGGAAGATTGAGCATCAAACACTCCTTAGATACATATGCAATTTCAATTTGAATACAATCCTACATTCTACTGTATGTTGTAAACAAATTTTCAAAAATTTAAAATTCACACAAGAACCAGTCCAGTTTGTTCCCTTTTTCATTAAAATTCATCTTCACTTATCATTCCATACAAATATGGTGTAAAATTCCTTAAACATATAAATGTCAGACCAAATTTCGTTTACTTCACAACTTCAAAAGTAAAATTAAGTAGGTAAAAATAAAATCTCACAAAAAAAATGCCTAATATCAATAAAGACTAGCAAAATTTTTAGCATCTATTTCTTAGCAGTTAATGTAAATGCAGCTTGAATATAAATGTACCTTATTCTATTTTAAACATGGCAGTGACAATTTCTATTTTTAACATGAAGAGTTTCTCAAATACAAATAATATTTTGCTAGTCAACTGTAAAATGTCCTAACTGTGAAGACTTTTTCCAAATTGTATTCATCACTTTATCTACCTATTGCAAAGTGAACAAGGGAAAAGATAAAAAATGCCCAATGCATCAAATTTATCGGTCTATGACTATATTATTAAATTACCAGTAGTTTAGTAGTAGTTAACTGCCTTATTGGTCAAGTGCTTGCAAGTGTAATTGCTGATTGAAAGGTCCTGGGTTTAAATCCTGGGTCAGGTGCTATTGGATTTTTCTAATTTAGAATTTCTACTAGTGACTCAGAGTCTGGATCCATGCCTGGTGTATGGCAATAGGCTCACCACCTATTCCATGGGATGTTAATGTAA
>DWEC01002206.1:0-12017 GCA_018245735.1 Microceris miodesmiata
AATCCCGTGTGGGGTACTATTGGATTTTTCTCATATAGAAATTCTAGTAATGACTCGGAGTCTGGAGGTCTGCCCGGTGTATGGCAATAGGCTGACCAGCTATTGCATTGTGGGAGTTAAACGTAACTGGTGAAACGTAGGGGTGTACTACACTCCTCTGCCTACCCGTTCGGGGATTACCGGCGTAATGTTATGTTGAATAAAAGGTGAAAATATTCAACATAATATGCTATTAGTTATGTTACCATTTATTTTTTATATACACAGCTTTCATTTCTAAAATTATATTTACACTTGAGTTGCATCTGCAATGTTTGACATTTAGGTCTGAATAAGCACAGAATACTTAAGACATGTTCAGTAGAAAGGAGGTAATTTGAAATTTGAATTATGTCACAATGGTTGATGCGGCAGAGTAGAGGGATTAACATTGAGGCGCAGGGCAGGCGCGTTCAGGGCTCATTAATGAGCGTTCGTCTGAAGCACATCCTGCTTTGTAAGCTTATTAAAATACAGAGAACATAACTATGGGTAATCGATAATTTAGTATTTAATACAATGTTCCTCAATTTAGATATACCGCGAATGCTAAATGGATGAAACGCAATGAAAAAATATTCGTTCGTGGGATTCTGCCATCAATTTATCATCAATCTATTTAGCCGTTTTATCTAGTGTTATAAAATATTTAATAACATGAGTCAAAAGATCGATTCGCTACACACCCACATGTCCGCGGAAATTAAATTTACGTCCTTTTAATGTTAATTTTAAATAAGAAAGAACGTAACTTCGGTTAATAAAAAAAACTCAAGAGATATTCGATTTTTTTCTGAGCTACATACGAGTAGCATCATCCTTTCGGTAAAATACAAGTACCAAAAGGTTAGGCAAAAGAATGTAGTATTCCCATGTTTCACTAGTAAAGTTCTATGTATATATCCCTCACATAATTGGCGGCAAGCTTATTCACATACACTGTTCACAATTACGGTCTCCGTACTACTATTATAAGTTTCAGGCACGACTAGTTTACTAATACCTAGCTTAACCTGGGGATAGAAACTAACGCTTCTTGCTCAGCAGTCGCACTTGTAACCACTCGACCAATGAAGCAGAAAACGAGGCACTAACTGCACAACGTTATGTAGTACGATGTATATTTTCACATGAAAGGGCGTGTTAACTAGCGGAATTGCAGATATCGACTGGGACAAACTCACTAGAGGAAATCAATTTAGCAGAAGGATGCGGTTTTAACGAGACCAGCTCACTGTCCACATCGTTTGGATAGCTATAAGCATGATTCAGAGACAATTCATTATGTTTCATAGGAAAGGGTTAGCTTCAGTGGTGAACGTTTCTATTAAATTTATTTGTACTGGTTAACAGTATACGAATAATAACAGTTGACAACAACGAACACAATTTTCCTAGATAAAGTTGGAATCAATAAAATAAAATTTCTTTTTCCATGAAATTAACATTAAATTCTGCAAACTTGGTGTTTTATGTGTATTACCGATGCAACCATCGCATGCGGTTACCACCATAAAACCGGCGGATAAGTTGGCCCCCAACCCGTACATATCCATGACCATACTTAAAGCACCGTGATAGTTTATAACTTCACAATTCTCAAAATTACTTTTTAAAGATACACACAACTAAACAAATATCCAATTAAGCAATTATGCATCAGAATATATCAAAAATATTGTATTATCGTCTAATAAAAATACTCATAATGTCCACTTGACGCAGAAAACGCATCAGTTATTTAATTATAACTATCAACAATCCGAACATACGGTACGATTAATATTCGCTATGATGAAACAATCAAATGTATAACAGAGTGAGAAAGGGCCAGATCAAAGGGCTCTCTTCTTTTTGGCAGTCGCCGCACGTCGACGCAGCGACGGAATTGAAACTTTATATTTGGGCGCACTTTATCTGACCGTCGGACCTGGACGGCGGAAAATCCTTTCTCGAAATAAAATAAAACCCGAGTGAATACTTTCAATACCTTTTACATCCTGGATACGGTTAGCAATGCGATTTGCGAATGCCTTCGATTTTGTTCAGGATTTCAAGTATAGTGTCTTGGTATCTGTTTGTAGTTACTACTGGTACGCACTGAAAACAAACTCACTGTAAAATTATTTTCTATCCACGCCGTTACCTTGTACCAAATGCTTTGTATGCGACTGTAGTTTAATGCAATACCCAAAAATCAGTTTCAGTGATAAAAGCTGAGAGAACATTCAGCTTGAAGTCGAGAGAGTACATTAAAACATACTTCTCCAGTCAGACTGTCCAACAATTACCACTGGTAGCACATGGGTAGGCCCGTCTTAGATTGAATACTAGTATCATCTCCCTCGATAAGACTGGTAATAAATAGTCACCTATAAAAAATAATAATTACTGAAAATATATAAGTTCTTTCGCCTGCAGTGTGGTGGCCAATATCTGAGGCACGTACGAGCAACTGTACCTAGATAATAATTATATTGTATGTATCTGTGACTGTCTTCATTATTAATTCTATTGATTCCGCGTAATGTCGGTATATTCGATAATTAATGAATACATAATATACATGTGTGGATAGATAAATCATTCAAGATACAAGATAGCAAATTAAAAAAAATAGTTTGTAATATTTACTCACTTATATGTAAGTTTAATAATATTGCAATTTAAAAATCTGTACATTATCGAATAAATATAAATATTTTGACGTACATTTCAAATATCCCTACGTTACAATATTATACATCAGGTCCCATCTATCAGCTACTACTGTCCATGAACCGGTGGGAGCCCAAGAGGCGTAGATTTCTATATTTCTGTCCGGTAATCTGGAGATCGATTCTTAGCATACAGTTCTGATAACATATAGTTAAGTGCGCTTTTAAGATTAAATGTCAGCCTCACACCCTTTAGAGTTCACCATGATGTTCTCCGAGGCAGTTGAAGTCTGTAATCAGAACTTGACCAGCGTAACAGATTGTAATAAACTTTTCATCCTCACCCATAGCACCAGTTCCCCCATTTTCCCCATAGCAACAGTTTCGAAACAGTTAATGTTTTCGATTCGACAATAATAGATATACCGTGATACAACGGCACGTTCATTAGACAGTATTCAACTGGATATTTTACAAACAAATAGTTGCAGGAACAAATAGAATTGTACGACTGTTATAATTCCACTTCAAAAGCAATTTTCAGGTCATAAACTGTTTCATTGTATTGTAACTTTGTGACTGCACTTAAATTGTATAATAAAACACTATAGTGAACTTGTTTATACTAGGAGTATAATTAATAATAGGTGTTGTATGTAAAAAATTGTGGTCAAATATTCCAAGGATTTTTGTAACGTATTGTTATTTTTTGTATAATCGATGTGATGAAATCCAAACTAAAATGTACGAGTGGGTTGTCATTAAAATTATGATTATGTGACTGATGAAATGATTGCATTAGCATGTTTCTGTGAATGACCGGGTGGTCGCGACGTAACAAAATAGTCACGTCGCGTTGTTTGCATTATTTAATACCTCCAACGAAATTAGCTACATCATATTTTATGTAAACCAATAGTCGAGATAATATACCCAGAAAATTCCTTTTAGGTTATGAAAATTAAAACGAAGTTGTACGAACTGTTCACTTATTAGTGGAACACGTTTCTTATTTTATAATAAATATTCTCGCCGTGACCTGAAGCGAAGTTCACAAACATAAGGCAGAAACTCGTTAGCGATCTCTCCCTGCGGCACGTCTCCCTGCTTTCATACTGTATAATAGCTCTTATTTCAATTTCTTCTTTCAAACATATTTCATATAAAAACTTGTCCCGTTGTTATATCGTATTTTAAATCTAGTTAAATTACTCGTATGTACTATAAATTATTTACCATTGCAGCGGTAAGCTTTAGGGGTTACTCTTACATTAAATTAGTCGTAAGGTATTGTAAACATTTTCGATGTTTGAACTAGTCATTGTTATCTGTGCTGTCTTCAGTCCGTCCTATTTACACAGTATCGGTTCTTAACGCTTTCGCGCAATTAGCGCGGATAGCCTAATGGTTCACAATTTATTTTTTGAGGACGACCTGAGGTCGAATCCTGGCACAAACCTGTCTTAAAAAAGTGCATGTTTACGCTGACCTGGCGGACAAATATCAGAAAGGACGATGGAAGAACATGTATACGATTCAGGGTAGTACATATCATCACTTTACTGACATCTATCGTGCAGGAATTTGTTGCTCTTAAACGTACCCATTGGAGCCGACCGTCTCAGTTCTTAAGAGCGAACTGAATTCAGGCTAAAAAGGTTATTCGTGCTGTTTTTAAAAATTCTCTCATAGATCTTTAACGTATGCGTAATTAATTTTATGTTTCTATAGACAGCTTTCAATATTTGCTCTAGAATTTAGCAAATTTTCGGTATATTAGTGTTAAGTGAAACAGCTTCTGTCAAAGCAAATGGTATTATTAATATTTAAAACACTCCTAATTAAAATATATTTTAGTGACAACATAAATGCGAATCTTGTCTAATTAATTCCATTATTTTAAGGTGTCTTAGCTTGATAAGTATTTTTTCATTAGCAGTTCTCACGCGGGACACATTTTAAGGACTCATATTATTTATGTAGACTACCGAGAGTACAGAACTATGCTCACAGAAAAACCATCTTGTAGATTAATGGATAAGGTTTTACATAACTTTATTACGATGATGCTTTGAAGCTGAATCTTTCTCATTTTTTATAATAAAATATCTTCTGAAGTTATACTTAACAGTATAAAACATATTCGAGGAATTCCGAAGAATTCAAGAAGGAAATTCTTAAAACACGATTTCGATCAGCAACATCCAGAGTTCCTGCTACTATAGGGAATTTCAATTTAGAAAAACTAAATAATTAGCCTGAACTGAGTACCGAAACCAGCATCTCTCGATCAACCATTCGACCAACGAGGCAGTAACACATACATATACCTCAACTTTAACAAATCTTATATTATACCGTTTTAAGTAGGATCCTATGTGTCTTGTTCAATTCTCATAAAGATAAAGAGAAACGACGGTGGAATGATGTGCGATAATGCAGACAATCACCATCACTCAAGAGTACTTTTTATTAAACGAACGAGATGTTCAAATATGAATAATGATTATATTTTATCTTCTTCTGAACCACTGTCTTTATTACTGTTATATGGGAGTTCCAAACATATTGTACGCCTAGTTCATAGTATATTATAATCAAGCTGGAAATGGAGCATCCTTTAGTATTATATATTTTTATATGAAGTATATAGCAAATGGAAATTGAATTAGCTGATTATTACGTTTGGAAAAAAAAATATCGAAAATAAATTCTAAACTCTTACTTTTTTCATTGTAAATTGTTTCGACTTTGTTTCTTGTTGCATATTTGTAGAGAAGATTTACTACGTATATGTACCATTTGGGTGTAATGCTATCGTGAGATTGAGAGAGAGAGCGATCACTGTAGAAGGACGTCAGATATGTAAGAATAATAATGTTTGAGATTCGATGTTCCCTACCTATCCCTTTATGGTCCCAGCATGATGATATAATAACATAAATAAAGAACAAATTCGGTCACCCAAATTCAGTCTTAAGAAGGAAAATGCGTAAAAAATATAGATGGAAATCAATTACAAGGGAGCGTAAAAGAAAGCAAATAACAGGATCAAGTGGAAACAATAATCACAATACAACAATGAAAGCTCCATGAGGCCGGCGAATCGTTCACAAAGCAACAAAAAGGATAAAACTGTTGGTACGATCAGTTTTTCACCCATTCTCCTCTGTATTCCATTCATGGTACAAAACGTTTAAAATTAAAATATACTTTTATCCTTCGTAACAATTGTTATGTCTTTAAAAGCACAATAAACTAATTATGTATTTAAAATATAATGTAAATATGTACGTGTTATGGTAAACATGCAAATACAAATATGTGGTGTACGTAAATAAGTTTTTATAAAGGATAATTACTCGTGCTATTATAAATTTACTAATGAATCGGAATTACCCACCGCAGAGTTTAATTCGTTCATTGTCATGTGTCATTCTGTTATCTTAAAACATAAAAGCTTTTTGTTCCATATACGTGTATGGTAGGCTAGGTGGAGTGACGATATACGCAAAGTGGCTGGCAGCGGATGCGAAGAGCTGAAGATCGAGTTCGATGGCGTGCCATTGGAGCGGCATATGTCCGGCAATGGACGGAATTAGACTGATAATGTTGATGATGATGATGTGTATGGTAAGGCGTGATAATATACATAATCTACAAACATAATAATGTACGTTTGCATTAAGGTATTATTACAGGGCGACGCGCGCTGCCACGGAGGGCACTACGGTTCCTCGAAGCAGATTTTGGGTCCGCCCCGCGGAGGAGCGGCGCCCGCTCGACTTGATTCATTCCACTCAAAGATGTATAAGAAGGTGTATGGACGTTGAAATGGTATCAGCAATATGTGGAGAAGAGAGACGCTATTAAGAGAAGAAAACTCTGAATTATTTTACTAAGTATTATAATATCACTAATTATTATAATATAAAAATTACAAACAACAAACATTAATATTGATACAAATTACGCATATTGCGTATGATTATAAATGTAACGGCTTAACTCACGTACGTTTTTGGGGTGGCCCGACTAGTTTCGGACCTATACGAGGTCCTTCGTCATGAGCTCTCGGCGCTTGCAGCGAGGTAGTGGCGGAGACTGATAGACATATTGCGTATATGATAACGTATAGATACTCAATAGAAGCCTAAAGAAAACCTAAAGAAGCCTAAAGAAAGCCTAAGAACTATTAGATCCTACCTGCCTTATTACTACAATTCTGTTTAAATTCGGTTGAAAAAAATTCTGCAACTGGCTACTATTAACTCTTAAGAGCGTGCATCATTTTAATGTAACATTATTAACTTTTAATAAATCTAATGAATATCAATTTAAACTTAGTGTCACTGAAAATATAAATATTACTGAAATTTTCAAATAAATGTACACGCTAATAAAACTACATATACTAATAAATTGTAGTGGGTAAAATAGAAGTCTATTTTTTTCTTTATAAGTGGAAAAAGTACTTAATGTTAATGGAATTTAAGAGAGCGTGGAGATGAGTGCACACAAGGGCCATCGCTGAAGGATCCTTGTTACCTGACATCAAAATGATACTTCAATATTTAGTTATATGTTCAATTTATTATAACTACTTGATTGACTTATCAAATTGGCTTAACGTATTAGGACACATATAGTTTTGAAGCTTTTTACGTTTCTTTGTGAAGAAGTAGTTCAAGATTTATTAAGCATTTTGTATCGATATAAAGTTTAGTTAGTTATAGAAGGCGCAATCAAGGGTAAACAGATGTAGCATGTACATAGAAGGCGAAAATATTAATTTTAAAGTGGGAAGGAAAATTTGATTTGATTTCACTCAAACAAAAAATTTGGGTTATACTTAATAATAAAAAGTTTAATAATGTAATTGTAACAAATACACACAAAAAGAAAAGTAACTATAACAGTAATTTGCAAAAGGATTCAAAGGTTCATAAAAAGGATTTTTACATTTGTGAAAGTACAGACAAAACATTAAGGTGGCAATTATATTAAAGCTGAAGCTCTCTCACATTTACGGCTCGAACACATATAAGGCGTCACGTCTACGTATTTACACATATTTAAGGTAATGTGATTTTACATATAATTTTATATTAAACGAAAAGTTTGAAAGAAAACACACATATATATTAATAACAAGATGTAAATGCTAATAATAATCACACCACTTATTCCATGGGGCGGAAACTTAACTGGTGAAAGGTGGGAGTGTACTACACTCATCTGTCTACCCCTTCGGGGATTACAGGCGTGGTGTTACGTTTGTTACTAATAGCAATAAGGCAACGAAAGAAAATAAGACAGTAGAGTAGAAAAATCTTTGCTAATTGTTGTTTACATATTTGAATAACTTTATAGCTATAAGACTTACGAAGCCTATTTGATACAATCATTTACATGCACCCAATTCACTGTTAATTTATTTGTAATTATGGAAAATACAATACACATAAATCAAAATTGCTGTTGAGGTCCCAAACTGCTACTCAGTTGTCGCCCCTGCTATCTATTACCAAGAGGTTTTGTTGGCATTTTGGTAATAACATTCGCTTCTTTCTTCCTGTGCTAAGAAGTTTAATATTCTTTACTTAAAAATAAATGAATACTTTAAAAATAAAGTAATAACACATAAGTATATTTAAATACAGACACCGTTGTATAAATTTTGTTAAAATGGAAATCAAGTAAATTGTGTTATGACGCACGCCGAACTCAAAATTCACTTTTGTGAAACATAATAATAACTTTATTATTACATCGTACATAATAACTGTAATTATTACAGGCACGCAGAGGATTTATTGTTAAACATTGTTACATCCTGTTGCGATTAGTTTGCCGAGGAGCTTATCTCAAAGCGTCGCTCGTCGACCATTTATTCCGAGAAAGCTCCTTTGCCTCATACTTAGCGAAGAGCCTTTTAACAAGCATTGACTCAAGAATATTGAAATTTATTACCTAAGTTAAATTACGTCGAACAAGAATATTCAAGCAAAATTAATACCGAATTATTTCCTTTTTTATGTTAAATTAAGCTGCGCTTCCGTCCGTGTCCTCTTACAGACTTTCTTCTATTTCTTGCTTTTATTGAAATATTTTATATAGAATTCAGATATAAAAATATAAAATGGTAGTGACGTATGGATTTTTAGCGCAGTAATAGAGCATTAGTTATCCGTCGGTGAAAGAACGGAGACAGACGTGCATCCAGGCCGGGCGCGATTTGTTCCGGAATTGCATTGTTCCGGCGACACCTGCAAGATGGATTCATTTAAGGTAGGTATGTTCAATCCAGTTTTTGTCCAATTCTTCTAAAAGAATTCGCATCGTCATGAATAGAAAGAACTCTATTACTATTATTGAAATATTATGTATTACATTAAAGTTCATTTAAAGAATCATTTTGTTGGCCTTGGAACACAAAAACTTTATAGACACTATTCTAATTCGTTATAGGATTATAAGACAGAACATATTATCATCATTCCTGTGTTTCCCTGAAGAGGTAGAAAAAGACGTCTAATTATATTTGTAAAATTAAGACCCTTGTGTATGTTTAGTTCCAGAAACATCACATTTATTTATATCCAAACAATTCGTCAGATTTTATAATGTTTTTATCATAATATTAAATATCTTATCCGGTATTCCGGTTCAAAGTGGTTAGTCCAATATGAAATAGTAACTTTAAATGCCAAGCGAGGAGTCGTTATTCATATTCCGCATCTAACAGAATCTCACGACCACATTGGTCAATTTAAAAATTAAACAGTATTTAATTTGAATTTGTCTACAATTTCACTGTTATGAATATTCAGTACATCATATTCGAATGTGTCGATTCCTTTGAGAATTTTCGTATAGAAATAACAAACCGATAAAAGTAATCACTTCATTGAAATTTTATTTCTACGACGATTGGTTGCTAATACGAGTATAATGTTAAAAGTTTGCTTCATTTATAATTTTTTGACGTCTAATTCAACATTAAACATCACTTACAAATTGTGATTATCTGCAAACTACGAGTATAGTAACAATTGTAAGCCACGATAAAAATTCAACAAAAGCTAAATAATATTCGACTTTGCTGTAACTTTTATTTCGTAATACCCAAGAGCAATTTCTACTTTGTTTACAAATAAACTTAGCTTTGAAGTTGGAACGGAAAAAGCCAGCTTTTTGAAAGGGGATAGGCAAATCGATTTATGCAAAAGAGATAGCGCTTTTTGTATGCAAATTCTTGTTGATTTTACCAAGATTGAAATGTTGGTCTTGTGAATTGGAAAATATTGATTATTAACTGTAAAAATGATTTTCATTTGTTCAACATACATTATGTCACGTGGTCCATTATTACAAATATGACAAAACATACATATGACAAAAGTACTAAACTAATGTGGTCAACTATTGCCACATTAGATAATGTGGCTATATAAATATATCATATTGGACTGTTGTAAAAAAGAGTTGCGTATCATTTTTCTTAGTTACAGATACGGGATCCCTTTATTCATTAACTATCAATCAATCACGACCGCATTCTGGACAATGGAGCTCATGAACCGCTCAACCCACAATTACTGCATGTTGAAGACCGTTTTATTTTACATTTTGTCAAAAAAATTAAGATTATATATAAATTACTAATTTAATGTTTTGTGGACTTTACTTTCATTTTTTTTAACATTTTAAGGATTTGTTTTAGTTTGCGAATGTATTAATTTGACTTCTTACTCAATTTGGGCATTGATATTGGTATTATACACAGAATTATAATTTAATTAGAATAAAACGTAATATCACGCTTGTAATCCCCGAAGGGCTAGGCAGAGGAGTATAGTGTAATTTTATTAGGCACGCCATATTCAATTTATCTACTAGTTAGAACTAATATTTCTTTACTTAACTGACCTGTAATCATCGCTGCCAAATGTAAATTGATATAACTTATAAATTCGTATTAATTGATTCAATAAATAAATAAGAGTTTTAAAAGTGCGTCGACGGAGAGACATCTTGCAAACTTTTTAATACAAGTTACTGTGAAGTTAGGTAGAGACTCGAGAAAAATTATGAAAATATTTCAAGGCACAGGGTTAAGGGGTGAAATTATTCAGAATTTTTTTGTTACCCTGACAGTAAACAAACAATATCAACAGACTTTAGCGGATTTTTTGTTTTCTTTTTTCTCTGTTTCTTAGTCGCATTAGAATTTTAGGACTAGTTATCAATAAACATACTCATATGGACGCCCGCTATTATTCGCATGACGTTTGCTCGGACTTTCTAAATGTATACGCGACGCGTTTCTTAATTTCTGTAAGTTAAATGCCTCCATTCCAATCTGAAAAATCTGATTACATCCTCTAAAACCCGCTAAACTTGTTATGACTCTCCAATCTCCTGACACCTAAAAATCTACTTCCTTATATCGTGACTCTGAGTTGACTCTAGCCAAAGTTCATTTATCCCATATTGTTAAAATTTATTCATCCAAATGAGACCAAATATTTTCATAATCTTCTGTGCCGAAAGTTCATTTTGTAGGGATATAAATAGCTTTAATAATTGTAAACAATTTAAGCGAGACTGTAATTTTATTAATCGAATGAAATCACCGTATAATCGCGTTGAGCTGTTTAACAACAAATCTAATACATGCTCCGGTGTAAGCCGCTTACATGCAACGAGCTGTGAATCTTTAATGAGCTTAACTCCATACTTTATATCCATTAAATAAAATGTGGCAAACCTTGTTATAGTATATTAATACAATGGAACCTGTTGTATACAATGGAAATTTAATATTCGTATCTAATATAACGACATTGGCTAAGCAACGGTGATAGAAACCTATCTGAAAAATTTGCGGACGCCCCGCGCGTATCAAGTATTATGATGTATTTAGTGTCTAAGTAATCTTATTTTTACCCAAAATCCTGATTGCGAGATAAAAACGTCTAGAGTGTAAAGCGGTCAACTTACATATGAGCTACCTGCTGCATGTTTTAAGTTACTAATTAAATATAAAAATAAATGTAAAATTTAAAAAAACTGCATTATTTATTGCACATTGTAGGGACCCTAAAATAAATAATAATCGACCCATTATAATTCCACTGTTGGAATATGGGTCTCCTCTCATATTGAGAGGGATAAGGTCTTAGTCTGCCACGCTGGCCAAGTGCGGGTTGGCAGACTTCACACACCTTAGAAAATATATATATTTTTTTCTATAAATTCTAAGGTATGCAGGTTTCCTCACGATGTTTTCCTTCACCGTTAGCAAGTGATATTTAA
>DWEC01002207.1:0-12016 GCA_018245735.1 Microceris miodesmiata
TATATTCAGCTTTTAGGTGCTTTTAAGTTTAAGAGTGAAGTGGCAGTGGGCAGGTCACATCTGTTAAGAACCGATAGACGCTGGAGCAGACGTGTTCTGGAGTGGAGACCGCGACGTGGCAAGCGTAGCGTGGCATGCCCGCCAGCTAGGTGGAGTGACGATATACGCAAAGTGGCTGGCAGTGGTTGGATGCGAATAGCTGAAGATCAAGTTCAGTGGCGTGCCATTGGAGAGGCCTATGTCCAGCAGTGGACGGGAATAGGCTGATGAAGATGATGATGATGAAGTTTAATTAATCAAAACATTTTAATCGGCTTCTTATTCAATTAAAACAATTTAGTAGATGCGTATAAACAATCCTTTACAAAATAAACGATTTTTTATGTAGAAAAAAGCTCGCGTATAGAACTATATTGTAGATATGGCGTCAAACACAGATGTGTTAGTGTAACTGGGGATTAAGTTGAGTTATTAATGTATTCTTTCTCTACATCCTCAAAACCGGAATACGTATTGAGTATGCAGTATTTGGGTCGCCTTAGTTATTAATAATCATAAATATTAACAATAAACTCTAGCGTGTAAAAGTGTAAATTAATTAATTGAAATAATTTATAATAAAATGCAGCAACTTATACTTCATGAATTTACTTAAATCAATTATGCTTATCATCAATAGCTTGTGATTTGGAATGTTTGCTGATAATTTAAAATTACTTGGAGTTACTAGGGCTATTGTTGGATAATAGTTTTTTTAATTTTTTCAGACATTAGGGGTGGCTTATAATATTTGATGGACAGGCTGACCACTAGACCCTGTCTCTACCAATCTGCAATACATTTGACTTTTTTCAGTTCCCAGGAGACCCATACAAACGTAAATGTTTTCTGGTTGTAGTTTAATTTTTTCTACGTATCTATGATTTGTTCCGCCAATAGTTGCATGAAGCGTATCGCTTCTGCGAGAGACGGCACCCACGCATACGCGTTGTTTAATTTAAGGATCGCGTTCAGAAGCTAAACTTTAGAATTACGATCTGTCACATAGGCGCGTTCGACGGAGCACGCTGAGTTATGTTGTTTTAATTGACACAATAAATAAGAACGACCGGCAGCTGGGCTGTTGGGTGGTCCTCACCGGATTCCTTTTTCGAAGATTCTCGACTTTATCAATACGACGAAGATCAGTATTACGTCTCTACACCTAACTGAAGTTTACCTCGCCTTTGTGTCGATTAGATTATGTGATAACGTGTCATCACTTTGTTTTTATTTTGGGCGAAAATCAAAGGCATCTTTAAGAGCATATACAAACGCATACGCACATTCTTATACCACATTTAACTAGCAGTGTTAATTAATTGCTAATTACATTAAATAGCTTTTTGTTTTATTAAATATCCGTTTAGCGTAATGAAACTAGTTTTGCATTTACGCATGAAATATCTGAATTTTAGATCTGAGCAAATTGGGTACCCCAATTAGTGGGAACTTCGATAGTGGGAACCTTACAGTTATTAAAGTATCAAATGAAATGGTCGAATATAAGAAGTAACAATGTTATTATCGGGTTAAAGTGTTTAATATTCAAATAGCCTGTGAGCTAAGGCGATGTGGTGTGCAAAGCTTGTTCTTCGGATTAAGTGCCTCCCCTTGTTTGCACATTATAAATTTTATCGCATTATCATAAGCACTGTTTGACCTGCTGGTCCTCTACTTACTCACTCCATTATGCATTGTATTAGCCGTTACATAAGTATTATGTAGTGCCAAATTATTGCCATGTAATTATAATTTAACTTTGTAATTATAATTAAAAATAATTATAACTTATAATAATCGTACGTTAATTATTATAATTATAATACAGGGTGGTAGCGGCTGCTAAGATCTGACGGTGGATTGTGCGTTGTTGCATACCTCGGAAAAGGCTTATGTCCAGCAGTGGAACGGTAAAAGCTGATGGAATGATGAATCATAATATACAGGAATTTAAGACAATATATTTTTTTAGCCAGTGGTAAGACGATGAGGTATTTTAAAATGCTCGTCTCTAAATTCGTAAGCAGCCGTGCGTAGAAACTAGTTCCCTATATTTCTATAATATTCTCCACAAAGGCATCATCGGTAATCAGTCGTGAACGTTCGTCAACGATCAAATATTCTCTACGTTGGCGAATCGCTTAAGACGATGGAGAGTCTCTTCAGTTATCTTTTCTACAATTTAGTATAATATTACAGTCATTAGTTGTATTTGCAAATTGTTTTCGGTACTATTGAACATTATTATTATATTACATTATTTAAATGCTATTTCCTATAAATGTGAATAAAATGACTGTATGTGATCTGTGATATGTGTGTTTTAAAAAGAAGTAATCATTACGACTTTGGTAAAGTATTATGTACATACAAACATTACTACTTTATTATACTATTATTTGAAGAAGCTTACTACATACTATGTATATTTTTAATGCAGAATTTTATCAGGCATTGTTAATGTAAGTAGAGGAATGATTTTTCTATATTGATAGTAAAAATACTTCGATATAAACACCCAGACATACCTACATACGTATAGATATTTATTTTGTTCAAGTCATGTCCATAGGGAGACGCATTGAACAGTATGGAAATAAGTATTTTAATATGTTAAAAGTTTTTTACTTCATGCATATATACATATGTAGAGTAAAATTTTGAAAGAATACTTAGAAATATGTCAAAGATTCTGACAAGGATAAGATAAATAATTATAATTGTCATATTTCCATGAAACGCGACGATGACGAATTATATCTTCATACTTTTTACAAATGCGAGCAGAAGTCTCCCGATGTGTCACCTTATCATTCCAGTTAGGGAGTATTTTTTACACGGAAACATTGTCTTTCAATTCGTGACTCCATCGCGAATTTACATTCTGGAGGCCTGTCTTTGTTGTGGTTGGTGGACAAAAACTGGTCCCACGCTCTTGCACGGCAGCAATCCGGTAGTCACCATTCAAGGGCGAAAGGGATGTCCATACACATTTGTATTACATAATTGAAAAGGACAGAAATACGAAGTCGCATAACGGGACGACTGCTTTTGGAAGGAGTTTGGCGGAGATTTCTGTTGCATCGATATAAGTATCCGGGTAATTCGTGGAATGGAATCGAATTGTTTCATTCGAATTTGTTTTATACAGCCGCTATACCTGTGGCGTGTATAAGGACAGCAAACGTTCCTGCGATAATTATAACTAAAGGCACGAGATGATGAAGGTATTATATAGTAACTTTTATGTTTTTTACTTTGCAATATAAATGAATACTTTAAGTCCTTGCGTATGTCCTGTCCTTTCAAAAGTTTTTTGTAAAACGAATACGTTTAACAATGAAGTTAGCCGCTACGTACATACATATATAAAATGGTCATGTTCAAGGAGTTCGCAGCCACAGAAACGTATCGTATCACTAAATTTGCAAATTTGTGTCATAACTTTATCAATTTTTTCATTAACTCATAAAATTTCTTTCTTAACTTTATCAATTTATTCTTCTTCAATATATACCCAATCCAGACATTTTTCGGTGTAACAAGCGATTTGTTTAATTTTAAATCTGTTATGATGTTCAATCCTATAACGATTAAGAACACGTCAGTAAAACTTATTCAAAAGATAACCTTTATGTAACCAGCCAGTGTTGTGACATTTTGACTGGCGTTTGACTTGTATTTATATACAAATATATACATTCACATTACATTACAAAAAATGATGTACTTATTGCATTATCACAAGGTCGAATACCTCTTGGGTTTGGTTTAATTTAAGCTCATGAGATCAAAACCCAGCGCGGGTTGGTTTCCTTTTTTGTACACTCACATATAAATCATATGCGTAGGCAATGTTGCGTGCATTTTGGATCTTTGGGGCGTTAGTTTCAAACGGTACCGAGTAGGGCTGCCACCTGAATGTAACTACAGATTATATTGCTGTAATGTCTGACTCTTTATGACCGCAAGTAGGTACCCATATTCAATCAGGCAGGAATTTTTCATCCAAAAAATCTTAAGAAGCTTTCTATAATTTATAGTGGTGAATAATAATTCTAATTATAATAAAATCCTAATATACATATTTAGGAATAATCATATCATCGTGACTCGCATATTTAATAAATTGAACATTCTTATAATTATCAAAATTTAACTAATAGTCACTTAAAAAAATTACATTGCAAATATAATTTCGTAAGTTTCAGTAGAGCCTTATTAAAATAGGTATACATAAATCATATACACAATAATATTCAAAAGCAGAGTGTATGAATTATAGCACGGTAGCAGCGCATGCGCATACTTTGAAATCGGGTGTGAGCAAAAACGTGCACAGAAATAGTTCGTGCCCCATATAGAGTTACCGCATCCGGATGTAAATGGGCTGTGCCGAGGCAAAAACTGTGGCTTAGCCGCTTAGGGTTACGGGTCGCTGTTATTCCTCCCCTATAGCTGCAACGATTAATGCTATTATTCAGTTTTATGACAGAAATAAGCCTAAAAAAATACACAATGTATTAAAGATGTGAAATACTAAACGGTTTTAGCAATTCTAATATTTTCATCACTGTCCACCAACCATTCTTTTACCAATGTATAATATGATGATAAACATATGATAAAAAGAAACAAAAAAATTAAAACGAAATGTAAGAAATTATTAGCAATACCATTAATATACTTCTCGTTGATCGAGTGGTTGAAACCGCGACTGCCGAATGGGAGATACTGGGTTCAAAACCCGGGTCGGGTACTATTGGACTTTTCTAATTTAGAATTTCTACTAGTGACTCGGAGTCTGGATCTATGTCCGGTGTATGGAAATAGGCTCACCACCTATTCCGTGGGACATAAACGTAACCGGTGAAACGTGGGAGTGTACTACACTCCTCTGCCTTCCTCTTCGAGTATTACAGGCGTGATGTTACAATACTAATATTGTCGTATTTATCCTTGAATAATTATAACGTAGAAAGACTTTACATAAGATCTTTTTCTCTCTACATTTTTAATTGTACACATTTCAACCGCGACTGTCAGTTACTCGTACCTGTGAATTTAAAAATTAAAATTTCCGCGATAATATTAATATTTATTATTAAGTAAATCCACGTTACTTAATTCATTAAATACTTTTAATTTTATGATAATAAATAGATGTACCTATCATCTGCTTAGGGTTATATGACTAATGCAAGTCTGTAAAATTTTGTTATAGGTTTCAAACTAAAGCCGTCAATCAAATGATTTATATACTAAGACCCTTATGCTTGTGCAGCCTTGTTTATTATGGATCCATATGATTTGAACTGCTTATCACAGTTATGGTTCAACCATATCAAAAGTTTTCAAGAGTAGACTTATCACAAATACGTTCGGAGCGAGTCAAATAAGTCGTCATTCTTGTTGTACTATGAAAATTAGTTTTGTTTTCAAAAAAAATCTGTAAGAACATTAATATTTAACATATTGCTAATAAGTTGGCCCTTTTACATGCATTAAAATGCATCTTTTATGCATCTTTTAAAATTGGTACATACGTATATTAAGATATTGCAACATGAGCTAATTTATTGTAGAGCTGGAGTTACATCACACCAAGCATGTTTATCATTTAAATAATCATTTACTTTATAATAACCTTTTTTGCAAAGATTTCCTATAATAATAGATTTAAATTTTTTATCATTTAGGTGTTATACCTCATCCTTTAGGTGTTATACCCATGCATGTATAATTTTAATGAAAATCAAGTATGGCGGCACAAGAAACTTTTTGTTGCATATTTTCTATAGCTTTAATTGAGCGTATTTAGACACTTAACAATGTAATAAAAGAAACATGTAATATGCGATGTGTCCGTAAAGAATTAATAATACCTAAGGTTTTAAATGTTACGAACATTATTTGGTGCAAATATTGGCCGGCGTGTGACCGCAGGCATTCAATCTTTATCTTTCCATCAAATGACAATATTCTAATCGATCGTCATCATATTTTTTAACTTGTCCCAGGTAGATGGCGCCATCGGAACTAAAAAAAAAACAAGACAAATGCTCAGTGAAGCGATTCTCACTTTTCACTTGTGCCCATTTCGTCTGTTTAGACGAGTTAGAACAGAGTGACGAATGGAGCGGGTCGAGCTTTAACGGTACTCGCCCAGTTATCGTTTTACATGTCCGTTGTTTGCAAACTAGTCGAGTCTATTGAATTTTTGATTTGGTAATTACGCTCGTATCATTCAAAGCATATGCACGTGTGCGTTTCATTAACGAAACACCAAGCGAACGGCACTGATGTTAACATTATAATTACTGTTGTGACTTTGATAATTATACTTGTTTTAAAAATTGTAGCAACAACTAATTATGTCGCTGTCTCCTTACACATAGAGGCAGACGAAGTGGTGTATGCTAGCAACGTCCACAGTTGATAAGACCCTTAACAATTTTATCGGTTTATGGCACCGGGACGCCGCTAGCCTATATTAATTTGGCTCCAGTCAGATAAAATCTAAATCACAATATTTGGGAGGCGGCGAGAGACGCGATATCCTCTGTCAGGTGTACTCAATGAATCAAACATAATTGATCGAACACCGACGTGATCGTGCGATGACGTTGTCAGCTCTGTCAACTCGTACACGGGTTTTTGTCACTTTCATATATGTTACTTTAGATGTTCATTTTTTATGGCCCTCCGCCTGGCCGGCGAGTGTCGATATTGTCAATGGTTTGGGATTGATTTGCGGGTGTTGGTTTAAGGTACGGACATTATTTCTATTGACTTAGTTTGTAGGACAGATAATATTGATTAACGTTACGACAGAGTTTAATAAGACACATTTTATAAGACACATTTAAGACACGTTTAATAAGACACATTTTATTTTATAAAATATATTCATTAAAATTAGTGATTCTCAAATGCCTGTCAAATAATGCTCTTCACGGGATAAAATTGATGAGCATAGCAAATTATTTAGATACTTCACATTGCGCCAAACACCCGTGTAATTGTAATCATTCCATCGTTAGGCCACGGTGTTTCATTTCTACCCCGTCTCGGTACCGCTTGCATACGACGCTCCTACCGAACGTAAAGTTCCATCCAATTGCCAATTTTTTTCAAACGACTTTGAACCGTACAGCGTAAGCCGAAAGCTTAAGTAACAACGAACTAACATGTTTCTAATGTACAGTTTTGACGTGTGTACGCAGTTAAGTGGAGCAACAATCGTATCAGAAGGAAAATCGGAATTGTAAACACACGGTACAGTAGTTATTCCTTGCCATCGGCGCGCTGTAATGTTATATACATATGTATATGCTTTTTTATCATAATAAAGAGAGCATGAGTACGTATACACAAGGTTAATTCACCGGTATTATGTTTATAGAGAGTCCGAAATAAATTATATCCAATTACTCCATATAAATTCACGGTATGGTAATAATAATAAGTTGCAAAATCAGCTCATTTCTGTCACTAATAAATATAATTCGTCATCGTATATTATAAAAATACAGTTGTTAAAAATATTAAGTTGTATTGGCAATAATTGAAGGCTGGTCAAAAATATGATGAAAAATATAAAACCGGCTCGTTTCAGTTTACTGGTGACCGTCTTCGATAGCAGACCACTGACCTCGTCTTCAACTTATCAGTTCTGAGTATATATAAGTATTAAAATTGTTTTATTTATAACGTTAACCATTAATAAAAAACGTATTTGTCTACTAGAAAATATTTCACAGGTATGAAAGTTAAATTATAAAGAAAATACTAATTAAATCATCAAATTAAATCAATTAGCGTAAACGTATTGTTGTAAAACTTGAATGATATTAATGTAAATATTATAATTTTAGTATTTCATGAAGAAACTACAAGTAACGTGTTTGATATCTATTAATCTTAACTCCTATTTAATAGCGTTAGATAAATAAACTTCAATAAATGTCTTCTGTATTAAATTTTTATTGTATTGAATAATATTTTGCTTACTTCTTTAGTGTTATTAATGTTATTATGTGATTTACACATTACATATTTATTATTGTATGGCAAGTACAACTAAATGTGAAGAACATGCGATTAACAGCCGCTGGGTGACCGTCAAAATCACCGTCAGCGGGTGCTGTCACAATTCTCGGCTGTGTGTACACTCATGAGCCACCGCACGATATTGTTTCAATACCACGTAAATTTGCCACTTAAAACTGCACTCTAAACTCTTAACTTAGAATAGATTTTGTAATGAACATATCTACGTTAATCACGACTTTAGCATTCTAAGCCACGTGGCTCGCCCCGGTGCCCTCGACCGCCCTATTGTTAGGGTCAAAAAACAACCCAAAACCCACGTACCTATCACCCCACTCATATGGACAAAAGAACAAGCATTTTTAAAATAAAGCTGCGTACTTTTTATAGATTGTATTATTGTGGAGGTGCTTTGCGATATTTTCTCGTATTCGCTCAACTGGTAATTGTTTGTTATGAGAACAGTTTGTTTTTAAGTTTAGATCTGAGTTAAATTATTATGTTACAATTTTCAAATACAGAGAAGTTTTGTAAGCTTAGTCACTAATATATATGTTTCGTTGTTGCTTCAGTAACTTTACGATTCGTACTACGCAACCCTATCAGGTAATATCCATACAAATGTTTAGAGTAAAAAGATAATTAAAAGTCAATTCAGTGACGATCGCGTAGAAATAAAAATAAGTGAATTAATTTTGATAAAAGGAAGTACTTTTTGTAATATATACGTACAACCCATTACGATGTAGAATTTTTTTTTCCGTTTAACATTTGGTCGTTGGTCTTATCAAAGGACAAGGTAAAAAGCCTGTTTGAAAGTCGTTACCGCCTTGCAGTTGTCCAAAGGCGATTATCAATGTACGGATGAGACTCGACGGAGCTCGGGACTTTTATGACGGTTACAGAATCATAACAACAATGCTTACTTGTTCACAAATTAACCAAAAATTTCAAGATAAAAAATAGTTTAAGAATAAAGTACATATTTAAGTTAATAGTTAGTAAGAGGTCCGTGTAAAGTTTCTTAGTTACTTTTATCAATAAGTAATAAAATTGTAATATAATAATGTTGAAGATATAGTTAGTTATACGTCAATGATACAAACATGTATAATTTTTGTGAAGCTCTACATTTCATATCTTATATAGCTACATTTTATGTACGTTAGGTATAAATCAGTGAAGTAGACACTTCAATATCCCAGTTGACAATGGCCCCACATTCTAAACAAGGGACGTTTTGTTAGTGTTCAATCGAATCAAGTCGCAGTGATGCTTGTAAACATTAACTGACTACTGTATCGCGCACCTGCTGCTAATAAAGTACCTACAGCGAGGTGGTGCGCGGGGCAGAAGTAATCTCATTTCGTCAAGCGTCAATCGTTCCAAGCACGTCGTTACCCCGTCATTTGTGCACGTGTTCCATACATTCTGAACTTATAAACTTGCAATCATAACTCACTTTGACTCTTTTTATCAATCTCCTGGCTCGTCAAAAGTTTACAACGAATGATACATAATTAAGGCATAGTTTTTATATCGATTTGATTTATGTTTCAGTTTGCGAAGTGGATTATTGATTTGTTGTCATTAGCATTAAAATAAATGTTTAAAAAACTGTCATACAAAAATTTGGCTCCCAAATTTACATTTCGATTTAGAATAAAGATTTTTACGGATATATTGAAATACATGTATCAAGAATGTGGTATTAATTACACGGTACGACAATTGACATTTAAAACAATGAGCAAAACAGCGAGCATCAGTGCACAAAACATCGTGGAATCATAAGTTGATCAAACAACCAGCGCAACACAACGCACGCGCGGCTCTAACAACGTTTGAAATTCAATGCTGATACTGGAGAATTTCTCGCCGAATAAACATGTTAAATCACGTAAAAACAAATAAGTAGGCGAGCGAATAATAGAGCAGCGAGGGGCACGCGTCCGGCACGCGCCCTTACAAATCCTACTTGATTTCAGGCGTATAGAACTTACCCGCACACGTCGCTCCGTACCTTTGAATGGAGGAAAGTCGACAGGCCTTTCTAATGAGCGTGTGCTTTCCGGAGGGACTGGGGAACTTCATCCGGCGCAGGACGCCCAGCTGCGACGGCGCTCTGGAAAGTAATTTGTTAATGTGGTGTTTCGCGCCCACTTCATGAATGAGCCCTAGGACTGGACATGCACATCTGACTTGCGCTAAACCAGGAAAACAAAACACCACTGCTTTTTCTTTGGACGTTATTTTAGAAAATTGTTATCTATTTTAGGTGCTTACAACAGTGTCGAACATCAATTTTTTCCTGCAAATGGGGAAATCTGGAGCTTCAATATTTTGATACTTCGTTGGTCGTGTTGGTTGCAAGTACAACTGCCGATCGGCAGGTCTCGGGTTCGATTCCCGGGTCAAACACTGCAAAAATTTCTAATTTACATTTTTTAGTAGTGGTTCGAAGTCTGGATATGTGCCCGATGCATGGCAATAGGCCCGCCACCTATTCCATATTAGGATTTAAACGTAACCGGTGAAACGTGGGAGTGTTCTGCATTCCTCTGCCTAACTCTTCGGGGATTACAGGCGTGAAGTTACGTTTTCAATTTTTTGATCAAATTCATCATCATCATCAGCCTATCTCAGTCCAGTGTTGGACATAGGCGTCTCCCAATGAGCGCCATAGCGGCCTGTCCTCGGCTTGTCGCACCCAGCATCTGCTTGCAGCCAGTCGCAGATCAAATTGTTTGACTTTAATTGCAGCTTTGAAAGTTTTTCGCCATTTAGCAATACTCATACATCGATTTGATAATTAGACCGAACCTCAACATCCTTTTCGAAGCTGTATAACGCAAGTTACAGACAAAAATTACTTTTTATAATTACGCATTTCTGCTGTTGTTAGTTACTTTCGCGAACTCCCTAGAAACAGAATCATAAGGTTTTATTGGAAGCATGTAGGTACATCTCGTAATAAAACTTCACTTAAGTATTGTGTTGAATACTTTTTTAAATAAATTATATACATTACAGATATAGCTAAGCTCACATACATATGGACTCTATGTACTCGTCCATTAATTATTGTGTGTAGGCTAGCTTTTATAGGGTCACTTATCAGCTAGGTACTTTATTAATGTAATTACGCACGCCGCCTGGAAACTAATATTGCAATTAACCTCTCCAGCCCCGCTAAATAGCTTGTTTATGTTGATCGAATCACATATCACCCACGATCGTCGTCTATTCTATTAGTGGAGTTTTAATAATCCCGCCCTGTCCGTTCAACGGGATCCGATTACACGGATAAAAGCAGTTTATGAAGAGAAAAATAATAAAAACCGCTATAATAGGCACGTGGCGGAAAATAATAAAGTTGGCAAAGAGGTCGGTAATGAAGAGAGACGCGTGACCCGGCGCGTGCGCCGCCCGCTCGCTAACGAGCGCGCGGCCCGACCGCAGCCGCCCATGGGACGCGGCCGGCACCCTCGGCCTCCTCGTATACGCTCCCGAAATATCAACCCTGACAAATAAGTACCAGTTATTTGCTGTTTTTTTCCGGTATATTCTGGTTGTGCTTGGATCCTTGAACTGTGGCCGGTGTATGGCAAGAGGCTCACCACTTATTCCACTGTGGGACGTAAAGGTAACTGGTGAAACGCGGTAGTGTACAACAGTCCTCTTCCTACCTCTACAGGGATTACAGTCATCTTACATTTTCCACTGAAAATCTATTATGACAAATGTAAAATTAAAATTAGTATAAATATCATATCAATGTTACTTCAACTGACAAGAATACGTTTAGATCGATAGACAGTACAGTAACAGCCAGAATGGTAATAGGCTCACCACCAATTCCATTGTGGGACTTAAAACGTAAATGATGAAACGTGGGGGTGTACTACACTCCTCTGTCTAC
>DWEC01002208.1:0-12015 GCA_018245735.1 Microceris miodesmiata
ATCTTATTTTGAAGGCCACAGAACCCCAAATGGTGCTGTTCAACCTTTATGATGATTGGCTTAAGACCATCTCGTCTTATACTGTAAGTGTAACTTTTAATATTTGGTCATACCAAAAACGTACCTTTGTGATACTATCTTTTTTTTTGATGACATTATTCCTAGCATAATATTAAACAAAGACAATACTACTACTGTAAATTATTTTGAATGTTTCCTTTAAGTTTAATTTTTCGATTAGAACAAATTTTCTGAAATAGTTTTCATCACCAAATCTATGGAATTAAATGTACCATTGTTTTATAGTTTAATAACTTGACTCCTTATAATATTACTTCTCCAGGCGTTCAGTAGATTGATCCTAATCCTGCGAGCGCTGCATGTGAACACAGAGCGCACAAAGGTGCTCCTCAAACCAGATAAGACTACTCTCACTGAACCACACCACATCTGGCCCACTCTGTCCGACGACGACTGGATTAAGGTGGAAGTGCAGCTAAAAGACCTCATTTTAGCTGATTATGGCAAAAAAAACAAGTAAGCACCCAATGGAACATCATTATGTTTCTGTGATTGTGTTTTCAAATCTTAAAACACAATTTAGTTTAATTACCTCCAATCTAACTGCTCTAAATAACAGAACTAAAATGTCAAGTTTACACACTTGTCAGTAAACTGAATATACTACATGCATACATATTAGAATATATATTGTAGTTCACATAACCACACTCTCTTTGATATATCATTATAATAAAACTTTCACAGTGTGAACGTAGCGTCGTTGACTCAGTCAGAAATCCGTGACATTATCCTTGGCATGGAGATATCAGCACCCTCCGCGCAGCGACAGCAGATTGCTGAGATCGAGAAGCAGAGCAAGGAGCAGAGCCAGCTTACAGCCACCACCACCAGGACTGTCAACAAACATGGAGACGAGATCATCACGTCCACCACCAGCAACTATGAGTCACAGACATTCAGGTATGCCACGGGTATTTGGTATCCACTGTTGGCCATGTATTGTCGATGAAGTTTGAATATGTGTAATAGATCTTATTTTTATGATTTACTTTATTAGAAAATTTTATAATTCACCATTCCGATGGACCATGATGGCACATAAAACTAACTGGCGACTTAAGGGAGTGTATTACACTTCTCTGCTAACCTTTTCGGAGATTAAAGGCATGATTATTACTTTTTTATAGTAGAAAAATAACACCTCCATTTAAACACAGAAATTGTGAGTGCAGCACTGTTATAATCAGCCTCAGGGCGAGAGTATGTAAGCGATTACGAAAAATATTTGATTTTACTTTTAAAAACGAAAAAAGCAAATTTACGGAATTATTAAACGGTACGGAATTATTAAAATGTACAAATATTTGTAAACAAAAGGTAAAAATTTATACTCTTGCCTATCTAAGTTATACTAAAATGTTTTACTTTTTCATAGTTCAAAAACGGAATGGCGTGTTCGAGCTATATCTGCCACAAATTTGCATCTGCGTACCAATCACATCTACGTGAGCTCGGACGATATCAAGGAGAGTGGATATACATACATTTTGCCAAAGAATCTGCTGAAGAAGTTTGTTACGATCTCTGATTTACGAGCGCAGGTCGGTTTTAAATATAAAATTTTACTAAACATTATTAGCAATATATAAAGAAATTAAACTGTATATCTGATAGAACTTAATTACTGCTTTGTTACATTTTGTTTCTCTTCAATTACCAGGATTGTTTATTGTTAACATTTATTTGTCCTACTCTTGATTTATTTAAAAAAAGGATTACATAAATAATGAGTTCTTCTTATGGGGGCTCCATGGTGGACTGGAAACTCATATCACTTATTAATGTTCTGGGTAATGCATTGGTAAACCATTGTACTGAGTCGAGATCGATGCCGAATTGCCTGCGTGGGAAGGACAATGAAATTGTAAATGGCACATGGCGCAGATCGCGTGCTACCTGTACGGCACGTCGCCGGCCGACAACCCCATGGTGCGCGAGGTGCAGTGCGCCGTGGTGCCGCCGCAGTGGGGCACGCACCAGGCCGTGCACCTGCCGCGCCACGCGCCGCGCCACCCCGCGCTGCAGCACCTGCAGCCGCTCGGCTGGATGCACACGCAGCCCAACGAGCTGCCGCAGCTCTCGCCGCAGGTCACACTTGTTTTCTTTTTTCAAATGATTAGTTTAAACCACCAACTTCACATTGTTGTACAGATTTTTGGCGAGAATGCTAATTTCGTTGATTCGTTGATAAAGTATTCAAGCAAGGTTCAATTAAATTATTAAACAGAATATTTTTTGTTACTTTATAGAAAATACTCAACAATAACATTATAGTTTATTATTTTTATTGGTCATATTTACAGGACATAACAACCCACGCAAAAATAATGGCTGACAATCCTTCTTGGGATGGAGAGAAGACCATTATTATCACGTGCTCCTTCACACCAGGATCATGTTCTCTCACGGCATATAAACTCACACCTAGCGGCTACGAGTGGGGCTCCAAGAACACAGACAGAGGAAACAACCCTAAGGGATATCTTCCTAGTCATTATGAAAGAGTGCAAATGCTGTTGTCGGATAGATTCTTGGGATACTTCATGGTTCCGTCACAAGGAAGCTGGAATTACAACTTTATGGGTAAATGTGGTTTCCTTATAATAATTTCTTATAATGTTAGATATAAACTTGAAATTATTTTTCCACCTTTCGCACCTAGTACCAGCGATTGTATATTTTTGAGTTTCCATTTAAAGGGTAAGATGAATAGACACAATAAAATAAGTCAGCTTAGATGAAGTTTTAATTCATTTTCATGAATTATAATTTAGTTTGTATTAATCTTGTCACTCATATTGCGATACAAACTATCGTTTTTAAAATATGTAATTTGTGCATGTAGATATATTAAATTTGACATATATAGGCGGCAGCTACAACTATTTGTGAATATACCAGGTGTACGACATGACCCTAACATGAAGTACAGTATTCAACTGGGCAACCCACGAGAGTTCTACCACGAAGTGCACCGGCCAGCACACTTCATGAACTTCGCCGCGATGGAAGACGTGGCGGCTCCCACGCTGGCGGCAGACAGAGAAGACTTCTTTGCTTAATTTCTTTTTGTTTTTTTTATACACTTTTTTGCAATAAAATAGGGATTTCATTTGACTAGGATTCACACATCTACTGGAGAACCCATAATTGTTAAAAATTTGTATATAGGATAAGGATAAGAAAAATAAATGATTATAATTAATTTTGTCTTTTATTATTATATAGCAAGACATTCACTTATCCATTTTTACGACATTCATTTGATTACAGTAATTAACTATCTTGGAAACCAAACGGGGGAGTTAGAATTAAATTTTCAGTGCTTGTGGCCATTAATAGTTCTTCATTAATTTCGTTAACAGTATCCGTCATTAACTCTTCGTCTATTGACATGTCTGTGCTATTTGTTCCAGATTGAGTCGATGTTAAATCAAATTGTATAATCTGTGTCAATTCATCAGTTATATTTGATGGTTCGGAACTGCTGATTGAGACTATATCGTTATTATTGACTTCATCATCACTATTATTCGTTATTCTATTTCGTTCATCACCAACATCACCTGTTTTATTGTTTCCATCATTGCTACCGATATTTTCCATAGTATCACTACTATCTTCACCCACATTTATAGAATATGGGATATTTCTATTTAATTCACCTTTATCTAAATTATCTTCAAAGGAGCACCTACTTTGTGAGTTATTTTCCTGGCTGTGTATAGATAGCTGTTCAACATTTGTATATGTGTTAAGAAGTTCTGTAGATGATTTAACTAAAGTACATTTTTCGTTGCTATGTCTAATCGTGTCGTCCAAAATGTTCGATACAGAACAACCGGCAAATTTATTTTTTAAAACAGCAAAATTATGTTCAGGATTTTTTGTTGATACATTCAAATAGAAATCTGTAATCGGACGATTTGTAACGTCATCCAACGTGTTTTCCATCTGCATCCGTCCGACCAAGTCTGGATTGTTTTGCTTGAAATTTTGTATAATGTTATTTATTTTTACACTCGCGTTGACATGTTTTCTACATTCCAATCTGATATCTGCATTTAGTTTATATAGTATTGCTTCATCCGATCTTTGTGGTGTTTCTATTTCTTGGGGCTGCAACAAATTAAACGTTTTTACTATAGTACGTTATAAATGAGTACATACTTATTAACCTGGGCTTTAAATTGAATTAGCAAATTTTATTATCGTGTAATAAGTTCGTATGTGCCTTTCTATTTTTCGCAATAATTTCCGCTAGCTCCATAGCAAGATTAACGGTTTCTTCTGGCAAATGTGTTTTAGCTGCTAGTGCCAAACCATAATGTTCTATTTTCGTTGCTCCGGGTTCTATTTTGTGTTGATAAACTAGCCTCTTTTGTTTATTTAGTGTCGTTTCATACTCCTCTTCTGTGACTGCTGTATGACGACTAGAAAATACATAAGACTATTACATTTACGGATTTTTTTGTATCTTGCTCGCGCCTTTAGTTTGTTATCCTTATTCAAGCTCGCTAAAATAAAACTTGCATATTGTAGATTATATTTCATTTTACAACTATTTTCATACTTGTTCTTACTTGATAACATTAAAATATAAATCCTGGAGTCTGGTGAGGTACATGAAATGCGTCGTAAAGAATGTGAAAGCTTCACTGCCTAACAGCTCTTCACAAATGGCCCAAGATATACTGGTTCCCTCCTCTATGCATGTTCCTCTGTAATATTGAGTGTAGCTAATAAATAATAGCAAGACATCACTGCGATATTTGATACAGAACAATAATTCTAGTTTTTCTCTTTAAACATACATAGAGTTACTGTATATAGAGTGGGGAAGACTACCTGTAAGTGGCAACGTGCAACGGTTTATAAAGAGAGAAACGATCGTGTTAACTATCTGTCCCATCTCACTACTAACGCAACTCACGCTAGCGCTACCTGAGCGTGCGCAAGTAGAAAGAGACAGATAATTAAGCTCATTTGCTTTCCATTTTTTTATTTGGATATATTTACCCTGGCTCCCCTAATCTCCGTATAAATATATCTATGGTAAAATACCTGCAAAGTTCATCTATTATAACTAAACTTGTTGGTGTCAGGTCTTTCAATATGTGCTGGATTTCTTTCATCTGTAATATACGTGACATTGGCTTGTATCAAAATAAGAGGGCACTAAATTATTTAAGTATGATTATTATTATATATTTAAACAACTGAAATTTAATAATATAGTAGAAGCAATAGTAATGCTCATCCCACCTCAAAAACGTATGTCGAAGCGTTTAACTCTACACTGTCATTAAAACCGATTCTTGAAAACATTCTGTCACATAGTCGTACAACAGCATTCGTGGCAGGCACAAAGCAGCCTAGCTGAAACACATTATAATTTAATATAATTTCTTAGTTCATATTCACAACTTCTACGAGAACTATTACGGAATATAATATTAGCAATATTTCATAATATATTTTATTTACATTTATTAAATATATATTCTAAATGTCTTCATTGTGCGGTAGCTATTTGTAGCATGCTTTTTCAAATTTACTTTTAGAGCGTTCTTTAAAAGTAATTATAAAACATTATGCCTTCGGGTGTTTTAAGGCATAGCAAAGGCAGGCAAGCTTAGCACCCAATGTATTCAATGTGATGAAAGCATAATTACGCATGTTCTTACAAAGCGTCCATTATTTCCTACTTTAAATCTAACTTGAAATTTTTATTCGTTGCTATCCCAACATTTAGAATTCCAGACAATTATCTTAAAGGATACAAAAAGGATGGCACCGCTAATAATAATAATAAGGACAAGGGTCCTTAGAACTTTTTCCTACTACTGTTTAAAATTATAAACAATCAATATTTAAACTTTTAATATTAAAAACTAATAAGGATCATAGGCATATATATGGGGTACATATAATTAAATTGTTTAATACATATGAATGACTCACTTGCGCCATAATTTGTAAAATAGCAATCTGTTTTATATAAATACTTTTGCCTCCCATATTCGGCCCAGTGATTATAGTGAAATTATTTTCGGGGGTGGCAAACTAGGGGAAGAATAAAAAAAATATTTTAAAACTTAAATTTAACTCTAATTTAATGTGCACGTTACATGCACAAATTAATAAAGTATCTTACAATATCATTAGGGATGGGAAGGACTTGACTGTTGTAGTCCAACAGAGGATGAACGCTGTTCCGTATGTCCAAATAACTATTAAAATCAGGTCTTATATACGATCCCACGCTGCTAGCCTAAATGTCAATAAAAATGGGTTAAAGAAAAGAATTTCTTAATTCTGTGATTACTGACTGGTATGATAGATGAGAAACAAACCTGAGCCAAGGCTAACAAAATATCCAGCTCTGCAACGTTCTCGCAAAGCTTGTACAGACTGGACATGAATGGACGGAGTTCTTTCAATAAAGTTGAGATTACTCTGCAAATACAATTCTGTAGTACGAAACATAAATACTTATATAGCTACAAATGGAGTTCACGCCGTACTCGCCATGGACTCAGCACATACACAGACTAATTTATATAGTCCAAACAGACACTCCAATTTTATGTATTTGTCTATACATTTGTATAGACAAATACATAAAATTGGAGTGTCTATTTTAATATGAAAATACGGTGCATATACCAAAATAAGATTATTTACAATTTTTGTCTGTCTGTCTGCCTGTCTGCTCGTTCCGGCTAATCTCTGGAACGGCAGGACCGATTTTGACGGGACTTTCACTGACAGATAGCTGTAATAAGGAGTAGCTAAGGCTACTTTAATTTTCGAAAAAGTTTTTTCTCCCATGCGAACGAAGTTGCGGGCACAGCTAGTATACTATAAACAGGTACAGAACTCAAAAACATTACATTTTTAATATGCCTGCACGGCCAGGGTACGAACTTAGGTCACGTTGTAGACTGGAATGATTACTGACTAATGTAATATTGGTCGTCATTATAAATCAACATCATATAGATATATAATTCAGCATAATTATGTGTATTTAAATTTTATCTCAATAGAAGAACTTAATGGGTTTCATAATAACTCAAAGTTATCGAGTTCATTTATGTTGATTTGTACAATGTTGTTATTAAAACTACCTATTTCATATATTTAGGTGTTTTATTTATGAGTCTTAGCATATCGGTATTTTACCACGGAGTATAAGTGTGTATAATAAAATGAGTTTCTATTTACATATTACTCATTTTCTGTATTTCGTTGAGAGACTCCTTAGCTTGATGATCGAGCACCACTAGTTCTTCTGTCGACATCGTTACGTTGGCACCGTTGAATATCACCTTCAGAAATCACCAGCTTATCAATGAAATGTGACTACACAATTTATTACACCGCGTGCATATTCCTTCATTATAACCCAAAAATAGTATTAATTGTGTCATTATTTTGTTTAGATATAATTTGGTACCCGCCGAGGCGTCATATATTTGAAATTCTAACCAAATACACCATATAATATAATCATTGGATGTACAAATGTGATCATATTTGCCAATGATAATATTCAGGATTGTTACAATAAATCGATGTCAAACTAAGAAAAATCAACATTCATGTATTTTTTTTCCCTTGGGAGAGGTTCTTGTCCAGCAATGGGGTAGACAGACTGTTGATGGTTACGATCATGATAATGCGTGATTCTGAAGCGGTGGTAGCATCATTTTGACGTACAAAAAGTGTTCTTATAAACCAATTTTGAATAAATGAATTTTAATTTGAAATGATAAATGATATTTAATCTGCTGTACTACCTGTATAAAAATCGATGGTAATTCTTCTGTATTGAAATGTCTTCTATTCTTCGGTGCAACTGGCATCACTATGTGGAAACCTTTCATAGTGTTCTGGTTTAATCTTAAAGGCAAATCGTAAGTCACGCTCAGGTTTTCAACAATGTTCTGTATGTCTTCTATGAGTTCGGAGTAAGTTCGCCTAGCTACATCCAGAAGACCATTGATTTCTGGTTTAACTGCGAAACAGCGTTGGAAACTGCCCATAACGCCTCTCTCAGGATGAGCATCCTCTTGGATTATGCTTCGTATACGTTCAGCTATTTCTTTGTAGTGTGGGTTTTCGAGCTCCTGATATAAATTCCAGAGAAAAAAATGATGATATGAAAAGATTTTAGAACGATTCAATGATTTAAATTCCCTTTTCTCATTCAACGTAATATGTAACTAAATTTCACGACTTTAAGAGTCAAAAATGTGAATACAATTTCTCCTATATTAAGTTTATCACATCATTCTTATTCTGTGGATTTGGAGTTCTGATAGGGATTCCAGTGTCCGATTGAAGTTTTGGATTCTGTTTCTGTCAAATATCCTGGTTTCAAACAAAAAAACACCACACAACACAGCGCTGCCTTAACTGCCATACATTCATCTTTCACAGACACATTCACATTTAAAAATAATTCACATGTGTACTTACGATTTTTATCTTCCGAAGAACAGCGCTTTCAGCAGAGTTAAGCGCTTCTAACATGTTGGGCACCAGGTCCATAGTAGTTTTCAACAATAGCGTCTGATGTATTTGGGCTTCGCCGTACTTGTCCATATTTTGATTTGGAGTCTCAATACATAGAAACAGTATTTTGTCTACTTCTGTTAGCTTTTTTATTACATTCTGAATGAGAACAGGATACGAAATGTTTAATACCAATGCCTTGTTCACACTAGAATCTTATGGAAATCCATATAAAGGTGTTTATAGATTATCTGTATATAGATTATATATTAGACTATCTCTTCCAGAATATTCCAGCTTAGAAATATTTATTTTCCAGTTTTTAACATTCTCATCATTCCGAGAGGCAACTCGTGTCCAATAGTGGAAGATGAAGTGTTGATGGAGATGATAAGATAAAACTAAGTTACTATCGTACTGCTCATTTTTTTATTAACTACATAAATTCATTGTACGAGTAGGAATATTTTTACATGGTATCATTACTATCGTTAAGTCGTGTATATGAATCTAACAGTACTATGAGTAGATCGACATATATATTACGTAGTATTTCACCTGCAGATCTACCATCAGTCCTTGGTCACTCTCAATCAACTCTTCGACAGCGTCTAACCGCGCGTCAATGAACTGACGGTTGCAAGAAGGCTGCAATAAGGACGCTCTCAAGGCCCGAATGCCGCCAACAGTGTATGTTGGCCCTAACACCCCGAGGAGACAGCAGGTCGGTCCAGCTGATGGGACCAAGGGCTGAACCAGTTCCAGTTGAGTGGCTGTTCCGACGTCTTGTAGAAAGGGAAATAATAATAATTGTTTTAATATTGAAAAGATTAATATGATGAACGTCATAACATACATTTTAAAGTTGGCCCAGGATTAATTTTTAAGTATTTAGGTCTTCGCTAAGCTACTGATGTTTCGAGACGTGGTACAAACGAAGACGCCTTAAAATTGTATTCTTATAAAAGTGTATTTTACTTATTGAGATATATCTATGTAAATTTTATGTTTCAAGATTTAACAACCTCGCCTAAAATTTGTTCCAAAATATGGATTTATTGGAAGAGTATTGCTAACATTTTTTGCCAGATCGAACAGTTACGTATACCTATAATCATAGTGTTTTCAGAGGAATGATATTCAATCTTGAGAGATTCTCTTGCGTAAACAATGCATTGTATGTATTCAACGTATTTTAATACAGCCGCAGCCGCTGTCAGAGCGTAAAATCTGTTGAATTTTACATCATAAGGTTACAATAATGTAAAATAATAAGCTTGACATACGAGAGACACATTCATTATACGGATGTTAGTAGGTATACATCAAAAGCAGAAGATATAGTACTAATCGTTAGTTAAATCAAGTAATTAAGCAGATTGTAAGCGACGTATAAAAAGCATATAAAAGCACACGAATAGAAATAGACATAACATTAAATCGGATAGACTAGGAATTTGTTCAATAACAATTGGAACCGTGTTTGAAATTTAATATTGACAACAAGAGATCTGCTAATCATCAATAAGCATGTAATAGCTAAAAATATGCAAGCAAGCAATAATTTAATAGCTAAATTAGCAAAAAAAGACATAATAATAATGGATACCTACTTATGCAGAACTTGCAGATACACGGCGCTGTACTGCGGCGCGCACAGGCTCTGTATCTGTTGGCGCGCGACCGCCTCGTTAAAATGGCGGCGCTGCACCGCGGTCACGTTTACGCGCGGAAATTGTTCGCGCGTCAGTTTGTATAACTGCTTCGCTTGCGCGCCCTCGCAGAATGTGTGCGGCATTATTATCTACATTTTGGATAATGGAATGTTCTAGAAGGCCCGTTACGAATGTTGGATTGTTCATGTTAATATTTGTTGAATGTATAGGTACATGTTAAATAATTGAATGTTTTAGAAGGCGCGCTCCGAGAATTTTCTAGTTAAAATATATACGTTGGTTACCATTAGATATTTTAGGATGCTAATTGAGTCATAAAATGTTCGAAATATTTTAAGGGCTATTATTATTGGTGAAATTGGCACTGCAGTCGAAGTTAAATGTAATCCTTTCAAAGTCATGTGCAAGACTTACTAGTATAATATTAGTATTTATTTACCCAGCGCCTTGATAGGTAATAAGACAATGTGGCAGAATATAAATTACCACTTGTCTTAGTTTTAACATGTCTAAAATGCAATACAGAACTTAGGCATCTAATTAACTTGAATATATTATATTGATTATAAAATTGATAGTGACTTACGTTTAATAAAGCTTTGCAGTTGACATACAATGACAACATGGGAAATAATGATAATGTCCATAAAATTAATCAACAAAACGAACGATTCATGCACAACATTGTACTTAGATACAACATTCTTCGACGATAACTTATTAGCGGTCAAGGTC
This sequence comes from Microceris miodesmiata, assembly GCA_018245735.1. Classification (NCBI taxonomy): domain Eukaryota; kingdom Metazoa; phylum Arthropoda; class Insecta; order Lepidoptera; family Hesperiidae; genus Microceris; species Microceris miodesmiata. The sequence goes on from DWEC01002208.1 coordinate 11,019, forward strand.
ATCTGCCACGTGCGGGTAGTATCGTGATAGTTTCCGACATAATATATCCGACACAACATTGTTATCGGAGCCAATAGATTAATGTTTCATGTTAGTTAAAACGTATGGAACAATTAAGTATTTTTTACATTATCCTAATATACGATTCCGAACACGTTGCCTGAAAGTGTCTATTCTACGCGTATAGTTTGGATACTAAGATATCAAATTGACTTATGATATGCTACCGAGAATTACGATAAACGGTGTTTGTTAAAAAATATGTTTAAAAAGCGGAATTTTTATATGCGTCATTCATAGGCAGAATAAAATAAATCAATTTGGTTACAGCTATATAAGTACGTATATCCAAATTGTATTAAAGTCTGGGCTCACCTCAACTGGGTTAAAATAATTTATTTTGGTCATTGTATGTGTATACAGGAGAGTGTCGCTAAATTGACACAGTACTAAGTGAGGATGCCTGATATCTATCGCCGCCATGCCTATTTCACCCCGGGCCATTCCCCTACCTTCTGATATAGCTGCAATAAACGTTCTAAATTAATGTTACTGGCAGCCCATTTCACACTACTTTCACGCTTTAGGTCTGGGTATATGTATAATAATATGTTCAATGATTTAAAAAGATAGCGTATACAAAAAATTCAAATAATAAAAAGAAAAAATGAGCAAGTATTAAAAAAATATTGATTCATTTTCGTCCTATGATTTCTGCATTTATCTTTTAATATGAACAGAAACGATACCAAATACAAACTTGACAGAAGCCAACCAGATACCAACTACATCTATATTTATGTATATAAAAGTGAATGTTTGTCTGTATGTCATCGATGAACTCAAAAACTACTGTACCGATTAATATGAAAATTGCTATGTATATGTATTTTTCCACGGAGAAGGTTTGTGTAATATGCTCATTGATGCTACTCGCCACCTGGTGGCGCTGCAGAGTAGCAACTTCTGCCCCGTTCAACCGATTGTCATGAAAATC
>DWEC01002209.1:0-12015 GCA_018245735.1 Microceris miodesmiata
GAACTTCTAAATTTAAAAATGTTGCTCAAGGTCAGCTGAAATAGTAGCAATTAAATATTTACTACTTATTATCGATTTTATGTTTTCGGAAAATAAATCGATGCATTCACTACATTGACAGCATTTTATAACATTGGTCGATTCGATGCATCGTACTACAAACAACGATTGTATTCGACAGATCGATGTAAATCGAATATCCTAATCTCGCAGTGGAAATGTGATGATGATTTATGACGTCATTTAATTCCAGGTACATCTATGAAGTATGACACTGTCTTAATAAGTTTAATGACACTACTGACAGTGGCGGTTCATAACGGAATGAATTTCTTCCCAGTACGAGCACTGTGTAGCGCTCGCAGTGTATATCGAAACACGTATTAATTAATGATGTCAAATAATAAGAAGTCGCTTATGACGTAAGTTTTTGCGCTTTTCGTCTGCTCTTACATCTAATTTCTAGGGCGCTTTGTAGTTTTAAGACTAGTTGCTAATATCATAAGGTGATGTGACAACTTATATGAGAAACATTGCGGTCTTCTGACAGATAGTTTTGAGTTCGATATGGGTTCTGAATGAAAGTGATATTTTTTACAAAAAACGTAAAATCATCTGGTCAAGTCAGGTCAGCCCAGGCTTATTGTTTTCCATCTGGTTAAACCTTAAAAGCTGAGTCTCAAAATATTTTTTGCAAAGTAATGATCTTTCAATCGAAATTATGATATCCATCTATTGGCCTTTGTATGATCACTTGGATGTAGACTTCCCCTAATCTACGCCACTCTGTGTAGTCTGGATCTTTTACATCCAGCAGCATCTTAATGTCAATTTTGATATGAAAACTAAGAAATAGAAAAGAGTATGTACTGGGAATATTTTTCATATCTTATTTAACTCATACTGAAGTACTTCTTAAAATAAACTGTAACAGTGATTTGATTTCAATTTACAGAAAATGATCTGCCACAATGCTCACACATATGTTTATAGTCAAATGATTGTGCATATACTCTCACAAGTACCATGAGGTGGACTGAGAGATAGAGAATAGAGAAGGGAAATAACAAGATGTGCACAACAAAGGTATTTGTTTATGATACGGTGACCCTACTGTGGAGTGACTATATCAACAAAGTGGCTGGCAGTGGTTGGATGTGAAGAGCTGGAGATTTAAGGCAGTGGCATGCCATTGGAAAGACCTATTTTCAGCAGAGGATGATGATGGGCAGACAGTGTGTGTGTAGCTCATATGCATGCAGCAACAGAATATTAACACTAAAAATGTTATATAGACAACATGCATAATGCAAATGTTTAGGACAACTCTGGTTACTGCATTTGTTGTCATGAACAGTTATTTTGACTAACAACTGTTAAAGCCATATTACTTGAAACTCATTTGGAAGTATATTTGTTTCATAATTCTATATAAAAAAAACTGCCTAGTGACCAAAATAGTAAATTATGCTTAGTGGTTGTCTGTCTGCATTTAATTCAAGCATGGACATCTTAATTCCATACCTGAAAATTACGAATCTTTTAAGTGTGTTCAATCTTCAATGTGAAATTAATTACAACTTAATGATACTTATATGTACAATTTATATTAATTATGTATACATATTTATTATTTAAACTAGAAGCTTGATTGTATTTGAAAAGTCACTAGATTGTGGATATTTTTAAAGCTTCAGTTTTTGTAACAGTGGGTTATGTTCTGTTTTCCTCTAATTATATGAACTTTATATAAGCTTTACAACATTTTTGAAAATGTTGAGTTAGTTTTTCAACTTTCTGACCTAAGTAATAATATGAAATGAGTAATAATAAAATATGATAATAAATATTATAACAAATGAAAGTACTCCAAATGACCACATGACTATAGTAAATAACAGAGTTTTATGAATCAACTAATCACAGACCAATCAATTGCAGATTACATTACAATGAAATACATTTATAATATTTTTATATACATGCATGTAGTGATAGAAGTTACACATAGCATGAAAAACATTTTCATACTTTTATATTTTGTTTAATTCATTTCTGTTTTCGTTTGCAATGTGTAATTTGTATCTTCCCAGCAATAATAAGAAAGAACCCCAGAGAGAAGAAATAAAGACTCCTGTGATACATTAGACATTAAAATATTCCCTTAACAAGTGATACTCAAGAGATTCTCTGTTAAGTTGCCATTCTGTATGTTCTCATATGATGGACGATTTATCTTAAGAGATTATCAGCCAAAATGTTTGTTTTCAGCTCCAAGTTATTCTTTAATTGTTACAGATATGGGTGATCGGATGATCACCCATATCTCGGATCAGATATCCTGGGTGCTGATGTACGGAAGGAAGTGCAGTTTGTGGTCACCTAGAGACCAAAACTGGCGTCAATAAAGATTGATATGCATAACAAGGCCAAGCAGTACTTTACACCACGGCAATTGCCTCCTGCTTTACAAGGCAAAAGTCACGTCCCATGTGACTGATCACATCTGTGGGCCTGAGGTCCAAAATACCAACTTACTCTTCTGGACTTTGTGCAGAGATGTGTAGTTGGAATGATTAATAATCTCAGGATTACAGACTGGCGTGAACACCTGAGCCTGCAGAGAGATATTGATTCACTGTGTGTGTTCCACCGTCTTTATAATGGTGAGTGTTCTTCATGAACTATTCAACATCATGCCAATGCCACAATTCCTACACTGCACCACTCTCAGAAGGGAGAAGTTCCACCCCCACCAATTGGATATGTGACAGTCTTCAATGGTGTGTTTGTCACATTCGTTCGGGCCACAAACATGCAACATTTGGAATGGGCTTCCAGCCAAGATCTCAACACAATATGATATGGAGTTCTTCAATAAAAGCATCAACAGAGTCCTTCAGAGCTGGCAACACGTTAGTAATGCTGCTGCATATGTCCATAAACGACGGTGATTACTGGCTGGAAGGGTTGGACGATGCCGAATAGCATCTATGGTCGGCGACTGACGACCGCAAACTATAACACTGTCTGATGAGGGGTGAGAACACCAGGGGGCAGTTGACCCCCTGAGACTGCCCGGGTGAGAGTATGGTGATTACTGACGGTAAACCTAATAGCTCAGAGGAAGGCCACCGGGGGAGTTTTAGTGCGGTAAAAGTCCCACATAACCCGGTTTCCCCCCTTAACAACAAAAAAAATAAGGTGGCCCATTTGTCAGCTTAAGCAATAAAAAAGATACCTTTAAATAAAAATTATCAGATGTTCTATAAATTCGTTTTTCTGTGTTCCATTTCATTCTTATTAATACTATGATGTACTACTATGTACCTAATATAAACACCACGACGGTACCATTACCACTACAACCTGCATGGTAAGATTGTTGAGACTAGAGAAACAAAAGAAATACGTTTGAGTGCCCCACAATACTGATTATACAGTTGTATCTTTTGAAACTTATTCAACAAAATTACCTACAAGCCCTTCAATTGAACTAGAAGTACCTACTATTATCAATATTATGTTACACAATGAAAATAGTTTTATTATTTGCTAGCAGAAAGCAACTGCGTTTCAAATTGTTTTTTTTTTAATCTCATACACAATTAGTGGAAAAAAGACCAGGATAAACATAGCATCACGCCAATATCCCATATGAGTGGTAAGATACTAAACTTTATATCTGAATGTAAATTTTCGAATATATTGTTTCGTTTTCTTAGGTAAGACATTTCCATAATTTTGACCTGTATGGGATGAACCATAAAGTTTAATATGTCATTATTATTATTAATTTTCATTCCTTTTGTTTTCTCGGGTTTTACTCCGGTAATTCATAAGAGGCCAAGTACCAGCGTGCGCCAAGTAACTTGGTTCTCATAGATAATTATGGTTGATACATTTAAAAAAATATCTTACTATTGAGGCTGTATCTAACATAGTAGATTTTTGTAATTCTGTAAAGGTTGAACCTCGCAGGTGTAGCACCTCTAAAGATGTATTATTACTATTTATGTCAATATTATTATTTCAAAAAACTTTTAATATTTCATATGATATTAAGGAAAGTTAAACTTATTTTTAACTTCAAAACGTATTTTCTTTTGCTTATTTATCACTGTTTCTGGACATTCATAATAAGTAGGTACGTAAGATCACTCCTGTCCCTACTCGACATTGGTAGCGACAGGAGTAAACTTTTCATTAGTTACTATAAACGGCCCATGACGGAATAAGAGGTGATACTTTTGCCATGGACCTTGCACAAATAAAGACTCCGATCCAATACTCCTAGTACCTACTATTACTTTGGGGTTTTCGTAACTTGAAATAGGTACTTAAGTTTCAATCAAGAAACATCCAACAGTAACCGACATGATGGTCGAATCCAGGTCTCCTCGATCAGCAGATCGCTCGCAACCACTCGACCAATGAGGCAATCAACAAAAATATTTTAAATTTAGTTTGCTATCTACCTACTATTGTAATAAGAATAGCCACATCTATGTTCTTTAGCAAGAGAGACGCAACGCAACTATAACGTAGCGACATCTCTTGGCATATAACCGTACACTTCCATTTAGCAAAAAAAAAATTTTTACTATTTGCTTCCGATGCAAATGGCTATTATATGAAAGCTTTATATATATTATTTTAAATACTTTATGAATAAATTTTTTTTGAATTCCAATTTCATTTGCCTTTGAAACCAAAAGTTTGCCATAACACACTTGTGATACAACTGCTATGTATTTTACATATGGCAAAAATAAATTGTCAATGTCTATTGTCAAACTGACAATAAAGTAGGGTTATGTTGTGCAAAAATTGGTATATACTAATTTTTTAATATTTCTCATAAATAAAAATTAAGGTATATGCTTAAGACTAAAATTATAAATGTCTCTACCATAATTCATGTCATATAGTTGTTTGCCTCTCATACATACCCTTTTAATTTTATATTTCAGATGAATCTTATTAGAAAGGGTTTATCGCTGCTGTCTCTTGGGATTAGAGCTCAGTGCACGCAATTACCAGGTTAGTAAATGATAATTTCACAGTAAAACGTTTAATAATGCGATAAAAGGTGTATGCGGAGTTTTATCACTGTCACCCACTACTCACATTTTAATAAATTAATATGTGCCGGCCCTCTATCACCGGTTAGTAACATTCATAAACCACTTAATAGTGCATAAATTTAACAGATAAAAATAAAAATGTTCCACTGAAAAAAACTGTTAACTGCCTTATAAATAGGCACTTATAATAGTGTTAATATCATAAACAGTGTGTTTTTAGTGTGCTATGTACTGTAAATCTTTAATGTTAAGATATAGTTCACATTTTCCTTCCCCCATTACACCTTCGAAAATATAATAATCTGACTACTCTTCAGGCACATGCCAATGTGTAATTAATAATAATAACACACAATTAATATTGGCCTATTAAATATCATCTCATGCCTTACTCATTGATCAACCAAACCCCAGAAGGTTGATTGTCACAGTTAAACACCTATAAATTAAGCCATGCTTTATCGTAACATCACACCTATAATCCTCAAAAGAGTTGCAGAGGAATACAGTAAACTTCCACAATTTACCAGCTATATTTACATCCCGTGAAATAGCCTATTGCTATACACTGGGCATAGATCCAGATTTTATGTCACTACTAAAAATTCTAAATGAGAAATAGCCAATAGTAGGTACTCAATCCAAGATTTTAACCCAGAACTTTCCGATTGGCATTAACACTTGCAACTATTGAACCAACAAGGCAGTGAGATTTTAAACAGTGCATTAGCCAAGTGTTAGTGAATGACTAATAATAGCTCTACAGTTTTCGAAACAGTGATTTGATGATGTTAGCATGACCGAGAAACTATTGACATGTCACAATTCTTTGGAATCACTATGCCAAGTCCCATATATGATAACCAGAGAGCACCTCGAGAAAACAACTCTCAGAAGATTAACTCAAATTTTCAGACAGAACTAACAGTAAGACATCTTATATTTACATTTAAGAGTACATGTGAATATACAAGATGTGAGATACAATTTTGAGTAAAAAATAGTTAAATTTGAGAAATTTTGTACTTTCAACTATTTCAGTGTTTAAATTGTTAATTTTTTATTTCTGGCGATAGGTAAAGTTATTAGAAAACAACCACAGCCATTTTGGATTTATCTTAAACATGGGAAAACATTAAACACAGGTACCTACATAATATATGAGTCTATATTAGTTTCTGTGCTGAAAACATTAAGATGGTATCTATAAAAGTAATTTTAATACACACACATAAATGTTTCATGTGTTAAATATGAACATATTTCTATTAAGACACAATAAATATTTCAATTCAAACCATCAATTTCCTATTTTTATCCTTCTCTATATGAACAATATGTAACCGCTCCATGTCGTCATACCGTTAAATGAACATCGCAAGTATATAGGAAGCATTCACCCCTTACATAACTGTCAATATGGACATGTCATTTCGCCAAATTCACATCTGCATTAGATTTGGCAGCTGCACTGTATAGCAAACGAAAATGGCCTTATCCACTTAAGATATAAGAGTTATAACTGCTTGAATTGTGTTAATAATATTTAATGCCGGATTCTGATGTCGCGCCTGTCCTTTGCGTAGAACCCTTCCGCGTGGACCCGGATTAAGTCTTTGGGGACATGTGCGGTCAGCAGAAAAATGTAAAGGTTTTAAAAATTCTTCGGGTAATTAATTTTGCCTATAAATTGAGAATAAATGTACATAAGTAAACACCAAAATCAAAATCGCCGACACATACTATTTTCAATGCGGTTCTTTTCTGCCTTAGTTTTGAATGACTAATTCTTTTGAATTTTATATCAGTCATAGTAAAATTATTGTATAAATACCCTTTTTAAATATCGTCTTCTTTCACCGCGAGCAAGTGATATTTAAGCAGAAATGTGCCTATTAAGTTCAAATATCACTTTCTAATGGTGAAGGACGGCATCGCTACGAAACCTGCATACCTCTCAGTTTATTAGAAGTTTTTTAGAGAAAAAAAGTCTCTAAGGCGTGTGAAGTCTGCCGTGAACAATTAACCCCCTATATGGAAAAGTGCCGAGATTTTCATAAAGAACCAATACCTATAGAGTGCGTAAAAGTTGATGTAAACAATAATTTCGTATAAATAGAAATGTAACGTTCCTTAAGTGTATGTTTAAACTCCGTGGTATAATGACAGTTAATTTTAGACTTCGGACTGTCTAGCGATATGATCAATATCGATTTTGTGTCCTTTTTTGCTAACGCTACGCCGTAGTCCAACTTAAGTCCAAATAAGGAGCACAAAGGGTGGCATGACTCAGCGCAGTTGACCACACGACAGTCTCGCCATTCACATTTCACACCATTTTATATATTATACCACCATATTGTCACACTGCGTGATTCGCACGTTCATAACAAATAGTCTATTACGTGCCAGCTATTGATGATTTTTAAGGATGTTTTGGAAGTTTTGTCTTAGGCCACTGCTGATCGACTCTGTTATGCTTTCTCATCACTGAAGACCTATTGACTGTAGAATATTTTATCTAAGTACATAATAACTGTTTGCGTCTCTTAAAGAAATAACCTTAAATACATCGTATTCTTTCGAGAATAAATGTAACGTTAACATTTTAATTTTATTCTTGCAATGATTATAAAGTTGAGTGTATTCAAAGTAATAAATATATCGAATAATTTAATAACTTTCAATAATTTTATACAGTTACATTAAAAACTTTAATAATTGATTATAATATGCTTCTAAGTATACAATTTCAAAAAATCTTAAGTCTTCTATTTATTTATTTACTCTTTATTGCACACCATAAACAGGCATAACAAAGGGCGAACTTATTGGCTAGTGGCACTTTCCACCAGTCAACCCTTGAAGTATAGTAAGACGAAAAAAAGGCAAACCTGGAAGAAAGAAAAATAAATTTACAACGATAAAAAAGAAAATATATAAGAATAAAAAATAATAAATGGGTTAATAACTAATATTCATAAGGTAAATATATAAACATAATAAAATACATACGTATGACTTATATTCATACATATGAATTATAACCCTAAGTAGTCCACTACAGAATAATAGTTTTTGATTTTATATCTTGTATCGTTTCAACAGCTCATACTTTATTTATAAGGACTGTTTGCGTTTCTTTGTGACCGTGTTTACCTCTTTCCGAGTACTTGTGGAAAAAATAATAAATCGCCCATACATGAACAGTTACTGCGGGTGCGTGGGACCGCCCCCGTCCACGCTTTCCCATATGCCATAAACTTCTCATACAAATTGTCAATGCCACAGTGACCGATTCATTGCGGAGTCTTTATACATTTTTTACAGGAAGGAAAGGCTTTTGTAGGCTACGATGCTACCGTTTCTCAATATAATTTATTTTGTATTAGTTAGGTATCGTTCATTTCAATTAAAAATAAAACGTGACATCAAGCCTGTAACCTCTAAAAGGATACGCAGAGGAGTGTAGTACACTTCCACGTTTCACTAGTTACGTTTCACGTCCCGTGGAATAGGTGGTGAGCCTATTGCCATACACCGGACACAGATCCAGACTCCGAGTCACTACTAGAAATTCTAAATTAGAAAATCCAATAGTACCCGAGCCTATCTACATTTAGTTTTAATAGAAATTATTGTTACTCAAGATTGTTAAGATGTTAAGACTGTTAAGATTAGTACAGTGAAATAGATCATTAAACTTTTTAAACCAATGTAATGAAGTACGAGTTCCCTATAAAATATGTAAATTGACTCCGTAAATAAAGTATGCCATTTTGCCCAATTTTTACTACATTGCAGAAATACTTACACTACAGTAGTGTTTGTACATAGTTATAAAGGAAATAGTACGGTCGAAAAGTAATATTGTGTGAAGGTGATTCATGAATAATGACGGTTTTCAGTATAAAGTTTGGTATTTTGTTGTAAAACAAATAATCATCAACGCCCAAATCATGGTCCATTGCATTCTACGTTTTTAAGCCAACGACCAGCAAGTTCTTTCACTTTGGTTTACAGTTATGGACTTAATAAAATCAAAATAATTTTGTCCACGTAAACTGACAACACTTATGACTATGAGACACGCCAATAGTAATATTTGTTTTTAATATAATGTAAATACCTATCATGATTTAGTAATGTAATAATTATACTCCATAGACAGGTCAAGAGAAGGCTGGTTTTAAGTCAATTGTCTTCACCACATAAAAAAGACGCACGCAGATATGAATATAAATAATACATGTATTATCAACATGTTTTTATAAACTATACAGAGTCCAGCAACACGGGGCACTTTTTTACTTAACATCAGTAGGTACCACGCACACACAGATCATAACAATATTATTAATCATTAAACTAATACAACAATGTTTACATATCACGTATGTACATACCACGATATTTATATTTAATAATATAAATTATACAGCATGCAATAACACAATATATTCTCATTTAATACACCCGTATCATGCATGCAAAATATCATAACAAAATTGAAGTAATACAACAATGTTTATATATGTTGTATGACAGGTCTCTATAAGTATTTATATTTTCATCGGCGGGATCCCCAGTTCCGATCTCGATGTTTTGTTAAGCGATTATAATGTTTTGAAAAGTGAAATAAATTCAAAATAATGCAATCGTATAATAAGAACATGTTTACATAGTGGCGACTTAGTTTACAATTGTTAAAGTAAACACTACCTACTTGCAGGGAATGTTTATAAAATAATGTTATATTGTTATGACTGCAATAAGCTCATTACTTACTTTTCGTGTCGTCTGTTTATAATTTATAATGTCCGTAAACACAACTTATCCAATTGTTTACAACTATTGCCCGTAATGTTATTGTTTATAGCGATTATTAGCAATCGTGTTCATTAATGAAGCGATTTGTTTTGTATTTGTAAGATATTGTTTTCGTGTTTCTACATCATATTTATTGTATTCATTAACAGATATATAAGCGCGATGATATTGTTTATATAGGTTGTAAATTGCCGCGGTATGTACTGTATGTTATTAAACTTTATTGACAATTCGGTTGACATGGTTGCGATTCATGACAGTCACGTTATTGTAGTTTGTTTCATTGTTTACATTTATATATGTAATGATAATACTATTACAATTGCACATTTTGATTATGTTTTTATAGCACTAAGCCGGCACTTGACTGCAATCATAATGGAGGATTATCGAGATAAACAGAGAGGCAGGCAGGCTCGCCTAGAAACTGCCTATTCATTATTTTTTTATAACAATCATCAATTAAACTGATGAATTTTCGTTACTCGTGATCGGTTAGTATTAAGCTTCAATCAACCATTGGGTCATAATCGTTATTTTTTTTTCTAGAAATATGTTCTCTAAAAGCTTACTCAAACTGACAATTGATTATTGTTAATGATGATTATTTGATGTAAAAATAATTAGATTAGCCTGTTTTTTGTTCTATTGTTGTCATGCATTTCCCATATTTACAGTAACATGTACATTGAGCATCCTATACAAAAATGTATAACAAATATGTAAATCTACATGTACCACAATTTATTAACACATTTTGGAAATACATTACATACATACTTTCATACATTAATACCGAGCTTTTCATATCTACTTTTCATTATTCAGCCGCGTACATAATTTGTTAACAATCACAATTTCGTCCTTCTGTTGAGAATACAAAACCCCTTTTATAAATTTAACACCTTCGAAATATTAATCTTCAAGCTTAAGACGTTCAGTATGAAATCTCGAAGCGCCTTCTGAGAAATGACAAACTCTATCACGTTTTGCTTTGGAATAAGTTGTGGATGATAACATGCAGTTATTTGTAATAACTTCGCCATTGTGGTAGCTGAATCGACAATTGCGAACTCTACAATGGAGAGCGCCGTAGCTCTACTATTGTAGAGTTGGTGGCTCTGATGAAGATCTAACAATGTGAGGTGTACTATGTTTTTCCTAAGCAATTCTCGGACACTGTATATCGTACATACAGTCCTGTCACTACCTAGAAGACTCTTCTATTGTTGCAAAACTTCATTAAATGAACGCATCAATAACTTATATGATGACATTTTACAGAGTAGAGTGTCCGTCAGCCATCAGGCATCGATGCTTATGGAATATCATCCTTGGCTGTAACTGTAATGTTAACTAGGCTCCTTAAGTTTCATAAACAAACGAAGCAGTCGCAAATAAGATTGCCAGAATAAAATGAAGGATCCTTCGGATGGACATTAGTAAGATCGTCAGTATAACAAGTAATAGCGTGGTAGTCCTTGCGAATATTAATGTATTACTAAAATTCTTACACAAATATGAATTACAACGTTTCCCAGAATGCACAACGTTGCTGCTTCAACTCTTGCCCATTGTGGCATCGCTGCACTTTTTGCCACTCGCCATGCCATTGTCATGGTGGTGATGTCAAAAAGGATAATTTTTACAGCGAGTCCGTCATCTGCGGACAATGCCTACTATTAGCGGATTATAATCCGCAAAAAGAGCAGGTACTGTGCTGTGCGGCGCAAGGCATAAACTTTTCACAATGTTTCATTAACTATTTTCGATACATATACATACAAACACACATACATACATATGTGTATATATGTATGTATTGAAAAGCGTACTTATGAATAATAAATAAACGAGTTTATTATCTGCTGTTTTCATTGCGAACCGGACTATATAGCCTTAGATTCAAAATTGGTAATATTACAAACTATTTTAATTAACATTTCATTATTAGACCTATGTAACTTTACAACTGTCGCTAGATAGAATTTATTGTATGATTTCCTGTCTGGTTACATCAGGGAGTGGGAATAGGGATGGTCTTGTGACTTACACCAGAAAAAAAGCAATAATTGCTACCTACAAAATTGCTTGTAAC
>DWEC01002210.1:0-12014 GCA_018245735.1 Microceris miodesmiata
GTAGGCGTGTTCTGGAGTGGAGACCGCGGCTCGGCAAACGTAGCGTAGGACGCCCTCCAGCCCGGTGGGATGACGATATTATTATTGAAACTTTGAAATTGAAATGGATTTAGAACTTCATCATCATCATCATCATCTCATTATCAGCCTATTCCCGTCCACTGCTGGACAGAGGCCTCTTCAATAGCACGCAACTGAGCTCGATCTTCACCTCTTCGCATCCAACCACTGCCAGCCACTTACGTAACTAATTATAATGTTATTGGTAGCAAAGTGTAGATGTTTAAATACACATAATATTGATATAACGCCCATAGGATAACGAACGATATAATCATTTGGAGTAATATTATTTCTTTAATACGATAATGCTTGTGAAGTACATACATAAGTAACTATTGTTTGTTTACACCATATGAAAAGTATACTGTATGAAAGGTGTACATGTACATATATCGGTATTATAGTTTTTATTTATACCTATATCTATCAAGTATTATCATATAATTTTAATTTATAAACATGCTAACAAACGGAATATAGATGTGTTAATGAAGAATTTATAATGTTAGTAAACTAACGTAGGTACACAATATATAATAATATAATTTTAGAATGATAATAGGTTATCATCATTATCGTTATTATCATCCCATATGTAAATGCATTATTGTATAAATATTTGCAATTCAATTTTGTTAATAATATCATTTATTATACTTGTAACCGGTTATTTCATTCAACTATAGTCCAGATCTATATTTTATTGGTGGTTTTTGTGTCTATTTTTAATTTCCGTCGCAATAATGACCAATTTTTCTTTTACACCTATTTCTTTGTGTAGTTGTATCTGTATATGTATCTAATTGTATGTTTATGCGTCTGACTGGGATGAACTAATTTATTACCTTTTTTTAATAAAATAAAAGCCTTGTCTCGTGGAACTAAAAGCATTCGTCACTAAGATTTCAAATATTTCAATGCCAGTGGTTCATTATTCGTTATCGTTTTTAAAATGAAATATTACTTACATTTTTTCATATCGTCTTCTTTCTTCTTCTCTTGTTGCAGTATCCAATTGTATTCTGCGCATTCTGAAAACAAAACTCAAGTAAGATTACAAAAATTGCGCACTTAACTCGGAACCAAAGACCAAGTGCTCTGTACGTCTGAGCCAGTAGCGATAGAAACATCAGATCAGAGAGGATTAGTTTTTAGTATCTACTTAAAGTAGAACCTTCTGCAGGATGGGAATTTCTTCCTATCCTTCCTCCTTTAAACAGAAACTGCTCAACTGTACGAAACGCACTTTCTCTTTTTCCTTGGACGATAATATGACGGTGGCGTAAAAGTGTATGACTATTTAAGCAACATATGATCATCATCAGCACACCATCATGGTCAAACAGGCGGATCATGTATTAGCCTGTCTCAGTTAACTTCTGGGCATAGCCTTCCCCAGAAGTTATTTTGTATATAATACCCATATTGGGGCTTTTCAAATCGCCTACGATGCGTCCAACGGCGGCCAGAACATTAGCTACGCCACAACAATTAGCTGTTCGCCGGAAACTCTTATAATAATAACAGTCTAAAGGCATTCTGAAGTTCAAAGACATTCTCACCTAGTCAACCCTGGGTAACGGTGAGAATGTGGAATAGACACTTAAACCAAACATAGCTTAAGTCAAGGCCACTTTACTTACTTGCATCGCTTATTCTCAGTCCGGGTGACATAAAGTTAGGTTTGTCTGGTTCTACGGGGAAGCACTCTTTGCCGGTTAGCTCTCCTATCTCGGGATTGTCTTGGACGTCGGTGTTATTCTGTGATTATAATAAACACAATGGACATACGGACATATAATGTTTTCAAGCTATAACCTTATGAGTATATGAATGCTGTAACATTAAATATCGACCTATTTATATTTTAACTGAAATTTCAACAATTTATTACGTTTTACATAGTGCTAACCAAGGAACCAATTATTTATTGTTTCGAAAAGCCTGGTAGGTACATATTTATAAAAGAAATACTTGTACGGTCTTAAGGCAGAGATGATTGCGGTCGGTGTTCTCTGTGTGCCGAGTAAAGGATCTAGCAGCGTGAGAATATAATAAGAAAAGTCTATATTTTAAATAGTACTTCTTTACCACTGAGATGGTTGTCAAAGTCTTGTTCTGAAGCAAATAAAACTATGTCGCGTAAGAATATGACTTACTGAGAATACGTTCGATGTATTCGTTTTGACCGAGAGATTAACAGGCTATTGTTAGTAACGACCGGAAAATATTAATAATATCCAATATGGAAGAGTGTTATGATAATAACATTTGCAATAATGTGGTAGCCCGTCTGCTACGCTAAATATAAAAAAAGTTACTTGAATGGAGTGTATGTATAATTGCCTTCATATATTATCTATACAAATAAATAAAACTTCGCCAGCGTGGCAGACTATGGCCTTAACCCTCTTAATATGAGAGGAGACCCGTATTCCAACAGTGGAATTATAATGGGTTGAAAAAAAAGACTTTGGATACATAGTGTTCACCACCTACACTGATCTCCCGTGCAATCAAGTTGGATTCTTGACCACTCTAATGACATGTTCTAATTATAATTTAGATAGATATTTATTTTACCACGTATTTTGTATTTAATTATTTTTTGTGTTAACGGCATCAACGACAGAGTCCTAGTGAGACTAACATTAACCAGAAATTACCTTGTAGGCATCAACGTAATACCGAGTAAAGTAAAATATATAAAGGTTTAGCTTCATATCATAATTTTCATAACGAATCCTGTAGTGCTCTTATGAACACATATTTTAAATAACAATTTCTTCAAGCCTTTCGAAAGCCTATAAAGAGATATATGGTATGGCCACTGACCTCCGATTCCAAACCGCACTGGATCAGTGTGTATCAGTAGTGGAGTATTTGAAGGCAACTATAGTCAGAATTGAAATACACATATTCTGCAATCGTCATGACCGATATTACTTGCAAAAGTAAAAGGGTAAGTATGCATAATAAGTAATATGAGATATTGATAAAATTAGTCATCACTACGCTCACTTATATGCACCAAACAATTTAAATTTCGGCTGATGGAGTAGTTAGATGTCTCCGAAACCGGCGTGCATGTATGAAAAGAGGGATGAGTGTAAAAGAAGCACGACAGGTCCGGTTCATTATAATTCATTATAATGTATTATCTGATTTATAGAACCTATAATGAAACATTCTATTAACATTTTATGTCAATAGTTAAAATTCGTCTTAATAAATAATCGTCTTAATAAAATAAATTCGTCTAGAATATAAGGCGATAACTATTATTTGCTACTATTTAGTATAGTATGTTTGAGTAAGGACTTAGTTTTCACTAAGATCTGCAGCCAACTACTTACAAAAAAATACTTTGAAATTAGTTACAGACATTGCTTACCCATACGGACAGATCTGTAATCCTCTTGTAATTCCAATACCTAGTATTATTGAAATAGGAAAACAATACCATGATAGTCCATATTACACCAATAACTATTATTGCCACTAACAAGCACCAGTCGTTGTCGGCTGGCAACATTACGTACGCTACTGCTACACTTTTCGTTAGCAAAGCTTTAATTACCACTAATAACCTGACCGCGCGGACTGGCGTTTGTATGTAGTGTATATCGTACGTACTTACCTACGAACGTAAACCATGATAAATATTTGTATATTATTATGCTTCTTTTGGCAAACGTGGCGTAGGACACCCTCAAGCTAGTTGGAGTGACGATGTCGGCAAAGTGGCTGGCAGTGGTTGGATGCGAATAGCTAAAGATCGAGCTCAGTGGCGTGCCATTGGAGAGGCCTATGTACAGTCCCTAATTAATGTCCAGTCGATTTGTGTTTCGTCATCATCGTCAGCCTGTAGATGTCCACTGCTGGACATAGTCTTCCCCTAATCGACGCCACTCCTTCCGGACCTGGGCCTTCCGAATGCAGCAGCTTCCCGCTGTCTTCTTCAAGTCCTCAGACCATCTGGTAAGAGGGCGACCTACGCTCTTTTTGCCGAGACGTGGTCGCCACTCGATGAACTTTCTTCCCCAACGGTTGTCGGTCACTCGAACACTTCAACTTACTAACTTTGACAGCTATGTCGGTGACCTTGGTTCGTCTATGGATTTCATTGTTTCGGATTTTGTCACATAGAGAAACTCCGAGCATAGCTCTCTCCATAGCTCGTTGAGCGACTTTGAACTTGTATATGAGGCCCCCAGTAAAGGACCACGTCTCGGCACCGTATGTCATCACTGGTAACACGTTGGTCAAATATTTTCGCCTTCAGGCACTGAGGTATGTTGAACGACAAGATGGTTCGTAGTTTCCCGAACGCTGTCTTAACTCTCGTTTAACTTCTACTAATAAAAAAATATATCGTAGACAGTACCGTTTATAAACAGATATCAATACTACCAACATTCACTCTCATAACATTCAATCTCAGTAAATTCTTCTTTGTGGCGGGCGAGGACCATTACAGTGCTCCTACTGGTATTCCAGAGCAAATAGCGTTTTGATGGTTAGTTCCCTTTAGTCGCCTTGTTTTTAAAAACATTCCGACTTAATCTAACTAATCTTGCAGGAACGATGATCAAGGATTTATTCTGGACAATCACTGGTTAATATGATCTGTTATTAATCTTTCAAATGAGCTAGCCAGTTCTGATGTTAAAATTGACGGTAAAACAATATTTCTGTCGTGTCATGCCGATTGTTGCTGTAACTACGTAAAAATGTCCGGTTTCAAAGTGAAATTTACATTTGTTGGTTCAGGCTACAACCAATAAATGTAAAACAGCATGTGCCAATTATTTATAGTATATGAAAATTATTGCAAAACATTTTCCAGTGTCCTCCTCGCCCTGAAGAGTGTGATATTGAGCTACATTAATTACACATTCATACATGCCAGCCAGTATGTGATCTCATCACAACACGTAATGAGGGCTCAGAGTGCATTACCTGTACCTGCAATTTCTATATTCATATTGAATTTAGTCATAGGTATGTCGTTTAATTATTCGGTTAAATGAAATCCTTTTAAAGTGCACATAACACTGTCATGTGTCCTGCTTTACACCCGTAATGAATAGTGCTGAAAGGATCTAAGTATTTCGTATGGCTAAGTTCTGTATATTATAAGACTTTTTTTAATATCCCAATCTTGAAGGTGAAAAAAATTATGTTGTCGAAATAGGGGGAAAGTAGATAATTTTTTCTCTAAAAAACAGCCAATGGAATCGTCCCCGTCTTCAACCACAGCAGCCTCAGCAGGGCCTCACTTATCAGCATATACAAGTAATCACAAGACAACAAAATAAAAGAGAACTTAATGGCTATGGCATTGTATAATATAGGTAAAGTAAAACGACTCATCATTTAGATATTATTATATTTTCGAATCTAAAATGTACAAAAAATACAACTTAAAGTAATGTACTCAAAACGCCTGTTTGTATTCGTGAATAAAATATTGTAATTTGAAACACCTCATTATAATAGCATCGGCTTCGTTTAATTGACAATTGTGTAGAAAATAATCCAGAACAAAGTATTAGGAACAAAAACAGATTAAGCATCACTAAATATTATTTATTTCCTTGTAATTGGATATTTCATCTGATTATATTTATTCGGATATCATACCAAAAATAATAAATTCGTTTTCACTAATATCAGGGCGGTTGTTTAAAAGGCTTCGACAAGACTCGGTTGTAACCATAC
Organism: Microceris miodesmiata; assembly: GCA_018245735.1. Taxonomy (NCBI): domain Eukaryota; kingdom Metazoa; phylum Arthropoda; class Insecta; order Lepidoptera; family Hesperiidae; genus Microceris; species Microceris miodesmiata. The sequence continues at coordinate 5,788 of DWEC01002210.1, forward strand.
AGCGGTTTTGTGGGCTGTATATTTACAAAAAATATAAACGTAACGACCTATATCAAATTTATTATTTAATCAACCATCACTTTATAACAACTTTGGTTGTGTATTCTACTCGTAAAAATATATGTATTTTAGCTATTTACAATATATAAACATACATACATACAATGCGAAGAAATGCACAGCAAAACAAGAGGCCTTATCTAAACCTTCGAAGAACTAAATAACACAGACTTAACGGCAACACACAAAAATATTACGGCACGAGCTGAGACTAGTTCCACACATATATGTAACATTGTTTGATGAAGTTCTAGCCTGCTCAGGACTTGGACACACTTAAATAGTCGTTAAAGCTGACGAAGATAACCGACCCGTAACGCCGTGTTTGACACGACACATCGTCTTTCACTCCTTAACATATTAGGTTCATAAAGCATGTACGAGCCGTAATTATTTTTGTCGTTTGCCAGCAACTAAAATCACTCAGCAGTGTCTTAGAAAAACATAATTAGCTTTAATACAACTTTATCTATAACAGAATGTTACATCTAAATAAATATACACAATACAAAATATACCCCTGTTCACAGACGACAGGCCAAGACAAGAGGTACGATTTTATACAAAAAATAAAATCAATAGCGTACGGGACCGTTCACCTCCTTGTGTTAGCGACTGTCATCTAATTATAAATACATTTATCACACTTAAATCTTGTACAGAGGAATTAAAAGGTATACAAAAGAAATGTCGCAAAAAAACTGTCTAAGGTCTACACGACAATGAACGAGACGTAGATCAAGTGTACTAATTATGTTTTCCCGTGAAACAAAGACTCCCGTACCGATCAATGTTTCAGTGCCAAACTCGCGCAAGTGATCGCTCACAATGTTTCCCTCACCACAGAGCAGTTAGGTCACATAAAAATAATCAATTATCACATTGTTTAAAACAGTCCAATTTTCTAATTCTTACAGCCCGATTTATTTTTAACACTGGATGGAAATTTTGGACCCTATTTATATATATTTTCCTAGGTTTATGTACTCTGTGCTAAGGGATAAACATAATTTTAACGGAAAAAATGTACATTCCGTAGAATAACCGATTATTTATAGACACATATATATATACTATGGTATAATATATAACATTTTCATACACATAGATCAAATATTTCTTTTCAAGATTAATATAATGTAAATCTATCATGCCCTTATCAATATTCCACTTGACATTAACGTCTAACAGTGTTTTTTAATAACTATTAACTTCGCAACAGTAAATATAACATACCGAAATAGCGGCCAAGAGTTTATCAAATTTATGGTGAAACAAAAATGCTTGAGAACCACACAAATGAAACCGAAAAAACAACCCGTATTTTCATTCAAAATATTTATGTAATTGATGAAATAACGTCATGCTAACAATAAGGTCCTGAAATTATATAGAATTAGAAAATATTCGCAAGCGTCTGTCTTTCATTAGACACACCATGTATTATCATGAGCCAATTTCTCGCAAAATTTATATAAGCTACAACAAGGTCTCATTTTTTAAATAGAGCAACCCGTTACATTAAGATGAATACTTAAATAGGATCATAATAATTTAATAGAAGATTTACGTAAATTACTTTTTTAATTCATAAAGCCCATTCATATTCTAACGTTCATTTTCCAAAATATTAATTTATCTTATAGGAATATCTATTCGTTGCTGACTCGAGTAGCCCAATCTTTAGTTTCCGTAACAGTGTTTGAAATTTAACGCCACACTGCAGCAGCGGGGTCCACATTGTACACTTATTCCAATACGTAACAATAACAACTTGATCAATTCGCACCTATACGACATCAGCATTATTGTTTTTATACCACGTTATATTATTATTTGGAAGACAAACATTCAAACTTTGTTCTTATGTGTGGGTTTTTTTTCGTGAATGTCACAGAAATCTTACATCGCTACGGTACCAGGTTATTTATTCTTAGGTAAGAAATTAGTTATACAAAAATTTGACTCTTCATACAAATGTATACTTGTCTTAAAAATATTTCTGCGTCGATATACTTAATTATCAGCTTTGATTTCGATGTATTCTTTACCAATACAATAGTAGTAACCATCAAGTCGGCGAATGTGATTTTGTGAGTTCGCGCGCTGTCACTGTCGGAAGTAACGGATTTGCACACTTTCAATAATTATTTATTTATCCATTTATGTAACACTAATGCCTATTTCAATATCGTATAATATTACCGTTAATTATTAAGGTGGCGTTTAAAAAATATCATTTTTACTTTGTAATTTCAGGCACCCATGCATCGCTGATGCTATCGTTTTTATTATTATTATTATTTATTTTATTTATATACAATCCAATTAGCGGAAAAGATCATTTTTAAACCCATTCTGTGGACGTGTTCTCAATACGAATCTTCGTTACATAACTATGTTACCATAAACCTGTAAAAAATATAGCATTCTTTGGGTACATTAAATTCTCACTGAGACTTCAAAAACTAAGTGACGGCATTTGATGCAGTTTCAACTAGCGAACCGTAAATAAGCTTTGCATTTCGCTATGTTCATTATTAACGTTATGTTTTTATACGCGACTAAATTTTCTTCATCTATGAGTTTTCATGGCGTCACATACCTAACAAGGCCATCACTTGTACTTATGGATTTGGTATATCTTATTGGACAACACACCCACCATGTTCCCCCGTAACGAGCTAAGTGGAATGAACTAATAATATTGCTGTTTCTCGGATTACCATAAAGCTTTTTCTCACTATTATTAACGCTATCGGAGCTGTAAACTTTTGCTTTTCCCAATTTTAATGTTTGCAGTGAATAATGTTTCGTACTCAAACATATCTATTTAAATCGTTAGGGTATAAAAATACTTTATATATACTTTCTCTTAGTCAATTATTTTTTTAATTTGGTTTTATGGATATTTCCTACATATTATTTTGTACGTTCATCTTTAGGTAGGTAATATATCATACATCACAATTTTCATAGCGTACATTTAATTGCTATATATACTATGGTTGACATTCATTACTATTTAAGCCACTATCTGAACAGTACCTGTCAGCGTCTTGAAATGTTAAATTATAATGAACCCCCCTATCATATGTTAAGTACTTTATAACCACTTAAGTAATTGCCATTTGTTTATATTTTAAGATGAATAAATCTGGCAAACTCGATTAAACCAGACCGAGAGGCGTATAGACTTTAGAAGAGTTGTAGTAGCATGCGTAAGGATATAGAAAAAAAAGGTTTAAAGTATTTTCAGTTATAACGTTAGGCTTTTACGAATCACATCTACACTCACACCAAAAAACCAATTGAATATTGTGAATGGGAATTTTTAAACAACGTATGTTTTAATTATCATCGTGTAAATAGTTTAAAAGGATTTTGTTTTGTTGTAATGTAAACTTTGAGTCTCGAGTTGTGGTCCCGAACACTACAAGGTTTGACCGCGTTCGCTATGAAGTGGGAGTCGGACTTTCGTAATAGTATAAGTCACACCACGCGCCACTCGCCAATTTCGAAATTACTTCTTAGTACGTTAAAGTAGTTAATTTAAGTAATATTGTGCGATTCTAAGTCTTAACTTTTAAAATTTTCGTAATGAAAACCTCCATTTCTGGCGGCGACGAGGCAAAATTAAATATCTTAATTTCCAAATAACCAGTTGACGATTTACTTGAGCGTGAGTCGCGCCGTCCGTCAGAAAGGGCGGTGAATACTGATAAAAATTTTCGTGCCGAGTTAATAAAGTTAGAATATAGATGACGTGTTCAATCGCTATACTAATATATAGCCGATGTTAAACAGTACGTTACAGTTACCGAGACCACATTACACTACGACACAAATTCACTCAACAATCGCTCCTTAAACTCACCGTTTACATCTAAACACTTAGATTACATTGGAATTACTCGTTACAATAAAGACGCCGTGTACGTTTGCCCTTAAATAACACCAATATAAAATTTTATCTATAACGTTTTGGGCTCCGAAAACATAAATTTAACATTTATTATTTCGGAGCGTCGTCAATAACGGCTACACGTCATCGATGTCGCCCCAATAAACATCTCTACGAGTGTATTGACTACTCGCGACGCACACTACTGCGTATTAAGCGTTCATTTTCAATACGGAGTAGTTTTTTTGCCGCACCATAATATTTTACAAATACGAAACGCCCGCCACAATCGTACTTAGCGAGCTCACATCGAATATTCGTTTCGCTATCCAATACACCGACCGCATCGGCTTTAACACTGAGCTTCTCGTTAATCAATAGCTACCACTAAAATTACACTTTAAAGTAACGGCTAAGTTTTTTTTTTAGTTTTTACAAAAATAGCAATTCTAGCTGTGTTTAAGTTGATTTTTTTTTCAAACAATTGTTTTGTGAATATCGTCGTTGTACAAATATTATCCCATTCACACATGAAACATGTTCGAAGCACAATATAACGAATACAATAGTAGAAAATAGCATCGAGAGCCCGCGCGGGGCTCCATCGATATTTTTTAAACGACGTGAGAAGTCTGGTTTAACATTGAGCATCCATCGCCTCAACCTACTCAAGATTCTTATAATATCAAACAATCAATACTACGACAGCCGCAGCCGACAAGTACCCACACCAGCAGTTAAACATAGGGGGTTACATTTCTAACAGAGGCACTATAATTAACGTAACAAATATTTTTAAAACGAAATAATAATATAAAAAAAAAATAAACATGATGCGCTATTAACTAAATCAACGTATACATATTGAATGTGGCCAAACTTTTCTATCGACTACTACAAATGATAAAAAATCAATCCATTGAAATTTTTCAAATAATGTTCATGATTCACATGTGAAGATAACAATGAGACATCACATTAGTGAAATGTTCGGAGACTGCTTCTAATGTGGTTTTGAAATGGACTATCACCCAAAACTATCAACGCTTGTATTTTCGAAACCCGACTTGACTACAAACAGATATTGGAATATTGTTATGGAGTATGGACTGATAATTATTATCGCTCTGTGAAGTCTAACCTTTTTCAACCCTTAGTGGAAACAGGAGGAGTGCTCTGATATTCCATCAATATTGTTATACAAAGTACAAGATCACAAACATTTAAAAATAATATTATACCTTTAAAGGTAAATGGATATAAATAAAGTAATAAAAATATCATTTGCTGTCAGATGACCCATCTGTTACCTTGACATGCATTCATTGGAAACTAAAACTGAACTTAAGTCATCTATTGGACAAATTAATAGTAATAACACAATATATTTCAAAACATGATATCAGGAAATGTGATCGAAAATATTTGTTTTCATATGAACACAAAAAATTATACCACATAGAGAAACACATAATATTTTAACAAAATATTTACACTAAAGCAACAGTTATAATTTAATGAAACATTATTTACATACATATTATGTTTTCACAAAATCTATATACTCCGAGAGTAAAATGCTATAACAAAACAATTTTAAGTATTTCACTGAAAACTATCACAAAGTGTAGATATTCTCGTATGTTATGCCAATGAAAATTTTTTAAAGGTTTCTCACTCTCGGAGCGAAACTATTTTATCGTCCCACCGAATACTACAATACAACTTACTTTGTCATAACAGGTAACATCTGACTTTCATAATATAATACATAACGTTCACAACGCCAAAAATATGTGTTTATTTCTATACATATATTGCACGCGGTCTGTTTCTATCGTACATCATGAATGTAAATTATGCGCACGAGTCAATCATATTACGGATTTTCATTCCTCACAGGAAGCCACCGTCATATTACATACATCTCAGCGAGCACCGGAGCTCCGGAGACCGAGTCGAATGCCATATAAAAACTATACAAAGATATAACGTATCGCGAAGAACTCAAACGCAGCTCTCAGAGAACTCGACAAACTTACGGTCGTTCGACGCCTCCCCACCTCGACAGTATCACTAGCAGTAGTAGAGTACACGTGTGTCCAGGGCGCGAGGCGAGGAGCGGTCGCGGGCCGGCGAATAATAAATGCAACTCAACGTAGGTCCGCGCGGCGGGCGGCCGGCGCTTCACTGCGACAGCAGCTTCTGCAGCAGCGACGCCGCGCCGCCCGCCGCGCCCCCCGCGCCCCCCGCGCCCGCCGCC
>DWEC01002211.1:0-12014 GCA_018245735.1 Microceris miodesmiata
CTGCCTGCAGCCTTTCGCAGATCGTCATCCCACCGGGCCGGAGGGCGTCCTACACTACGTTTGCCGAGCCGCGGTCTAAAAGTAAAGTAAAGTCTTTATTAAAGTATTTCGGCCTATTTGTGCAGCAAAACGAAGAGTGGTCGCGATGGCGCTTATTAAAGCAAGTCTCTGTCCAGTACCGGACTCAGATGGGCTGATGATGATGGTGATGACGGCGAAAAATCTTCATATGAACGTGACATACTCGAAAATGTTTTTTTTTAGTTAATTAACTTAGGTATTGAGCAATACACCATGTTATAATACAGAAACGTTCGAACAATTAATTAATTGATGTGAGTAATTACATAGAATGGTGATTCTTAATTTCTGCCTATCACGGAAGGGACTGGGTGTGATGATGAAATTCCAATAATAAAATTACTCTGACAAATTACCAAAAATATGAAAGCGAAAAAAATTTACATGAAAGGAAATATTGCTGTTGATTTAAAGAGTTATTTGTTTAATAAGTTGATAACAGATTGTCAATCATTAATTTCCTACGATGGTCGTTTTGTTTCAGATCATTGGTGTCGTCGTAACCTATATGGTGATTTTGGAACAGTTTCGATCCGCTGAACGAGTCATTAATAATTCTGCAAATAATGATAATTAAACAGATTATTCTCCTGCAAAATCCGCGCGCGCATCTTGTTACGTGTCTATGACGGCACAATATCGTGTTTGTACAAGGAGACATTATACCTATTATGAAGTTAAACAATTTGGTAAATGGATTCGTAAGACATCGTAATAACAATGCAACTACATATATTTAAATTGAAAAAAGTCTCATTTTTTTCAATTTAAATACTCGTGTAGTAGTAATAATATCTTTGTGAAGAAGTTGGTTTGACATCAGAAAGACGACATGTACGACGACGACGCGTAGGTTAGGTTAGGTTAGTTTGTTATTCACGATTTATAGCAGCTATCTTGTTATTTAGTGTTTAGTGTTTTTTGCCACGTTTGTGATACTATTTCAAATGTGATATTTTTATTTATTGGAAAATGAAACACCTATTTGTTATATATAGTAAATATTATTTGTATATTAGTCAATATGATAATAAATAAATCGTCTTTCCATTTTTAAAAGGTGACTTAGTAGAGAAACAACTAACTTTATTGATATTATTATCATCATAAGCCTCACTAACTCCACTGCTGTAAGTACCTTCCCTGCTGCTGGCCTTCCCTGACGGATTTTTGTCGAGTGGGTTTGGGGTGTAATATGTGAATTAGTAAAACTTTCATTTCAGCAACTCACAAACTTTATTTCCAAACCATTAAATCAGTTTAAACACTACACGTTATTAGAAACACAATTGAAACTAAGCGTTTTGATAGCAATAAACGTATTAAAAGCATAAAACAATTGATAATTCATTATTATCGGCCTATTTAAGTCCACTGCTGGATATACATAGGTTTCCATCCGTGGGATTTTCGCATATAAACCCAACGCGGGGCATGCGGGTTGGGGCTCACAGATCACGTCTTCTTGCACTACTTACAATGCTGTCACTCGTCAGCGGGGACATTTAGCCGTGTCTAGACAGGTTGCGCCACACCGCCGCGGTTTGCCTGTGGCGGGCTTAGTCTCCTCTTATGACATCCTGGTATCTTAGCAAAGGGACGGGTGACGTGCATATTAGGGTATCATTATTGTCATTAAATCATCACGCCAGTAACCTCACAAGAGAAACAGAGAGCACTCAGTGTTTATATTTTACAGACCGGAAGTGCTTCTTCGACATTCATCACTATATTCACACATTAATCATTTATGTCTATAAATTTCTTTCCGTGATTATTCAGTTAAACGATATTGCACCAAAATGACCAAGTACGTTGCGACGATCCCAACAATCTACAACATATGAATGCTTTTAGAATTCCATTTAATTCATTGTTATTTGTCGATGAAGGAAAACATCTTCAAAAACACACTTCTATTCTCCTTAACGTTCGCTGATTGTAAGACGTGCGAAACCTACCAATCCGCAGTCTGCCTGGCAGACTGCGTTCAATGGTGGAGCAATGTAAGGGTTGTTGATGGTGATGATCACAACCTTGTTTAAGCGGAATTGATTGATTGATCGATCCCTCCTTGCCGCTTTTGACCATGGCGATATAACCTTTCCTCGACGATTGTTGCATCGTTCGTCTATTCTTACGTGACATATAATATCTTACTAATATTATTATCTTATTATTACTTATATTAGTTTTTTTAAACGGAATGGTGCAGGCACTGCTGCATATGTTGTCCGCAATGAAGTCATCCCATGCTCTTTATTTTCTATTACACTTAAAAAAAACCTAACATCGCCCCTGTGGTAGTCTCCCGTCTCACCGGTAAGTTTCAAGTTTTCTATCATCCTTCATATTACCCTGTTTGGTGACCGTTCTTAATGTATACATACGAGAAATTCGCTAATTCATAATGCAATAGATAAATAATTACTAAGGAAATTGCATTAACACACAGGAGAACCTTGACAGAAATATTGGCAATTCAATGTATGAAACAAATACAAATTTAAACTAATGTGTACTATGGATGCGAAGAGCTGAAAACCGACCTCAGTGGCGTGCCATTGGAGAGGCCTATGTCCAGCAGTGGACGATGACAAGCTGATAGTGTGTGTGTGTGTGTGTGTGTGTGTGTATGTGTACTATAGCTAACTGTGGACTGAGACAGGCTCATGATGATGATGATGATTACTTTCCGATGTATTATAGACTAACCGAATTAAAAATAGAAATAGATACTAACAGACACGAAAAGTCTTCTAGAGAAGGTGCATATCCTGAGCGGGGATAATGCGGGCTTGTTCAATATCAGTGCTGTAATGAGCTTTTGCACATGGTTGCAATGCTCGTCGGCATACTCGTGCGCTTTTCCCATCAGTTTAGCGACAAGAAACCGTAAGTCGTCATTCTGTTGAGAAAAACAACAATTTTACTCAAACATTTCAAATGAAATATTATGTCTTAATCTAAAGACTAACGATAATTAACATTGAAGTCGTGACAAATTCTATTGAATTTACAGGAAAGTAAAAGCCAAGATGATGACATAATGTATATCCTGAAGCAGGCTGCGTTTAGTTATTCTTTTTAAAACCAATTTTATTTACAATACGATAAAAAAATATTGTTAGCAAAATTTTGCAAGGAACAAATTAAAGATCCACGAAAGCAATTGCAAGCTGAGCACAGGGCGACATAGCTCTGGTTAGGGAAGGCCTATCTCCAAACGTGGGATTACGTAGAAAGGGTGATGATAATGACGAAATAAAGGTACATAATCGTGTCGACGCTGGATCAGATAAAATATTTTCTAATCAAGATAGGAACTACTTTATGTTGCTCACCTCTTGAGTAATGTAGTGACCAGGAGCGATGGTCATATTCATATTGATGAATTGAAGCAAAAGAACGCAGACTTTCATGATGACGGTCAATGTGGTAACCGGCTGCTTATCTACGAAATATTTACATGGTTTTTTCAACTTATGTAAGATTTAATGCTGAGTAAAAATACAATAAATTGGTATTGTATTATATTAGCACATATTTTGCGTCATATCCCTTTTGTTAATATTTTGGTTGAATTTAATTGTGTTTGTCTTTCAACAGCAATGGTCTGGTTCTGTTTTATTAATTTGGCTCCAATTATAGATCACTTACTGGTTTCTGTGGACTCATTTTACGGATTTTCAATAGTAATCCTGGCTAAGTTGGTTCGTTATTAAAATGTCCAATAAACTGGAATTTCTAGGAGTTATTTAAGTGTTATGGACCAAAAATACTAATTCTAAGACTGGAACAAAGCAATTCAAGTATCGCATCATATGGCAGAAGTTTCTCTTGACGTAACGTTTTCTCACTTCAATTAGGAATACCATAAGTCCATTCTTCATAAATTTTTATTGTTAACATATAAACTAGCTGTGCCCGCGATATAGGCTCAGTTCGTTCTTTTCATAAATAAAAGTGTTAGCTACTCTCTATAATCTCAGCTACCGGTCAGTGAAAGTCCTAAAGAAATCGGTTCAGCCGATTTGGATATTACTCGAAATAAACATACAGGCAGACAAACAGACAGAAATTTAAAACATTGTGTTTTTGTTACATAATATACTGTGCACATATTAAAAAGTTAGTAATTCGATATTACAAACAGACACTTAAATTTTTAAACACTTCAACTTACTAAATGAGATAGTCAATAATAGATACGCATTGACCGTCAGGCATACGGTGCATTTCAGGATGATAAGAATCATGGTGAAGCCGTCGCCACCCGTGTTCCTGGTGGCCACCAGCTCACAAATCTCTATGTAGATTGTATCGAGTTGTGATAGAACTGTCCGGTAATTTTGCATGGACCTTTTTTTCCAATAGCCTGCAACTTTGCAATCAAGTTTAATAAGTGTTTTTTAAATCGTTTATATTGTAGTCTTAGTTATCTCATTATAGAGTAAAGGTTTATAGAATACGTTTTGTTTAAAAATGTAAGCTTTACTTCACACTGCTTGTAATTTGTTCATATGAAGTAGTCGTATGTGAAATTCAAGTACCTAACTCTACATGACGTTTTTTGAGCATAGCTGATAGCTTAGCCGTAAGGTACAGTTTGGATATCATTATTATTGGATAGAATTTTACTAATCTGCCGGCGATGTCTGGCGAAGAAAGCCACTAGACATTAAGTTCGCCGTTTGTTATGTTTACTCATTAATGTACAATAAACAAACTACAAATAAACGAAGTCTACAGAAACAGTAAAAGTGCCATTAACCTGGTTTCCCTTTGTCCTCAAACGCGCAAGTTATCTTTTTGACAGTTTTGTTAAAGCTGGTGAAAAGTGATGCTATGTACCAGGATGTCCACATCAACCATACTTGGATTATGACAGTATACAGATATGATAAAGCGAATGCAAAATACGTTATAAGCATAAAGGACAGTGCTGAAAACAAAATCGAAAATCATTTTATTGAACAAAACAGTTAAAAAGCGTAATATAAAATACAGAATAGATTTTTCACAGGCGTTAGAGGTAGTTGTATTCGTAAAATCAAAAAAAAATAGTACCAGTCCAGCATTAGCCCAGGAATATTCTGACATAATACTAGATATGAGAACCCTACAACGATTTTCTGTTCAAATTTTAATTGTTTTGTGACAAGAGAAATCTTGAGCACTTGCTTTAAAAAGTAGAAATGTATAAATGAACTTTTCTGAGGTGATAAAGTTTGATTTTACATAGGAACAAAATCTGCTCTAGTCGAAGAGCTTATCTATATGAAACGGCCCTTAGGGTTTTTTCAGACTAGCATATTTTCGGCGTAATTTCCGCTCTTTTTAGTATTAGCTTGCGTGTTAGTACGTCCTCGTACGTAATATCACTACGTGAAGAACAAAGCGCTCATGGATGCGCGTACAAGGGCGAGCCTATATGCGCCGAAAATACCCTGCTCTAAAAGAACACTATGATACCTTAATACACGATGTTGCTATCTAGTTATTTAAATGAAAATAGAGTGAGAGAGATGGAGATAGTGTATATAATGATAGTACTTGATATATTATTATCCACATAAACGACGTAAAAGCCCATAATCACGAAAAATAATTCAAGTACTAAAAGCGCAATGAGTTGCAACTCTTTCCTCTTAATCATGTCAGAGGTGATGTGATCACCGAGCTTCGTCTTCACCTGGAATATAAGAGGTTTTTAGATGAATCAGAAGGTTATTAGAGGTTTTTAGATGTACCAGAAGTAGATAACGGATTACAGCTGTAAATTAAATTGAGATCTGAAATCGTCATAAGTTTGAAATCCTCGAAGAGGTAGCTAGAGGAGTGTAGTACACACCGACCTTCCGCCAGTTGGTGGCGGTCGGTGCAGTCGGTCGGTATTCTATCTCACTTTGAAGTAAGAGGTGAATCGCCATGCAACGGGCACGAATCCAGACACCGAGCCACCACCAAGGAGTTTAAGTTAGAAAAACCCAGTAGTACCTACTCTACCCGGGAATCGAACACAAGATTTTTAGATCAGTAGTTGCGCAAGTGCAACCACTCTATGAGGCAATTCACTATTATAAATTGATTATATCGAAATTTTATTTTTTGTCCTCTAAGTTACCACACGAATCCTTTCCATCTGCTTCATCCACCTTTTCACACCATCTGACGCAAAATATACCGAGTACATGTTGATGGATACGTAAATGACGAACTCAAATATCAAAACCATAAGCGTCGTGATATATTTTATGATTGCGCAATGTTGAACTTGTTGAACAACACAGTGTTGTTGAACAAACTGTTGCGATTGTGCAATGTCGTATATTATACCGAAGACACCGCTGGAACCTGCAACCAAATTTAATTGGCTGTTTTATAAAGCCTCAGCAGTCACAGAATGAACCTCGCATCATTATCATTAATTTATCATAGCGCCTGGTTTCTTACGCAGTAAGCAGAGTGGAATGAGTATCAAATATTCTCATTCTTATAAACCTAACAGGCTTCGTCTAAAGTGGTCTCTTACTTGATCGTCACCGATTTCGGAATTTTTAGACCCCTCTATCAGCGAGTATCTGTTTGAACCTTATGTTCAATTTGGAACAAATTGTAATTAATATTACGAGTCAAATAACGGAGATTATGGAGGCAGTAACACGCAGTCACAATGTCCACGTATAAACATATCCGCAGACTCGTCTGTTTAATCATAGCCATTCACTTTCGGTAACGCTAATTATATATTTTTGAAGGATTATTGTGATGATCTATCAATTACTGTTCTATTTTATCACTGACTATGCGGTTTCATGTATGTAATTATTATAGCATCACTTTAGGTTCCTTACGGGGTAAAGCGGGTACTGCGTGTCAAATGTCCCTGTCCTTGCATACCTGATCTGGTTCTTCTATCGTACATTCATCATTCTCTACCGTTCAATGTAAGTACAATGAGGGTCTAAGAAACCTCCTATTGAATAATTGGGTACATACTTATAACAGTTATGAAAAATCGTCCATAGAAATTGAGAGCGCGTGAGATGTATAGGCCATTTGGTTTATACACCACTGGGGCAAGTCCGACCACGCGAAAACATTTTAAGACCAGCGCTGGTGCTCCTCTGGGCACCGTCATAGTGTTCTCCACGCCTTCCATATCTAATAATACACTGGAAGAGAATTCGTTACATCACAAAATTTGGTGAAAAAAAAACAAACAAATTGCTATGGGACAAGCCGCACCACCGATACAATGTTCCATATAAACATTTATGTTCTCGCCGTAAAAGTGTAGTTGAAAATTACTCTGCTAAAAAAACTCGTATTCGAAAATCGTCAATTTACTATAATTATTTATTGGAATTAAATTAAATAACAAAATGCTATCGAAGGGGCCTATATCCAGCACTGGACGGAAACAGCGAAACAGTTACAAAAACAGCGATATAGAAGAAAAATGGACCGGCGGGAACATAAATAAATAACCGATTATTTAAATAGCCAGACCTAGTTCAATATCTAATAGAAATTAATTCGTAATCGGTATTCGGAATTACAAATAGAGTTAAAGATACACTAGCCACACTAGCCAGTGTTAGGAATCGGCCATTTCATAGATAACTTAGCCATGTAATATAATGTAATTAATAAAAAATCAGAGATATTATATGCAAAACAACAGTTATTCAAAATGCATAACACTTACACCACGAGCGGAGGGTTGTGAAGAGTGTACGATGGCTTAAATATTTTCGAAGACCGCGAAGCTTAGAACAAATCCACCGATGACACACCAGCTACTAAAACATTACATTTAAACTTAAACTAAATGTCTGAGCTGATGTAAAACCCATAACAGCATGGGTGGGTATTATGCAGATAATATCACGGTTACATAGTAATTTAAGTGAATTTTACTTAGATTCCATAAGATTTCAATATATGTACATTAAATAAAATCGTAATTGCTGGTCACCGAAAGTACTGCCATGCCACTGAATGCCATTAGGCTTTATCTTGATTCTTTGAAACGTAGCTTTATCGCGTGGTTGCAAGCGCGACCGCCGATCGTGAGGTCCTGGATTCACATCTGGGATGTGAATCGGGTCGAATTTCTAGTAGTGACTCGAAGTCTGGATCTGCGCCCGTAAACGTAATTGGTGAAACGTGGGAGTGCACTAAACTCATCTGCCTACCCCTTCGGGGATTACAGGCGTAGTGTCACGTTAATTTTTTGTATCACAGTAAATTATTTATACTCTGTACTAATATCATAAAGAGGAAAGATTTTCGTTTGTTTGTTTGTAAAGCTACTACAGCTTCTAAAGCTACTACACGGCTTTTAACCATTTTTTCATTAACAGAAAGCTACATTATCGTGAAGTAACATAGGCTATAATTTATAATAAGATATGAAAAATCTTCTCACTTTCCTTTTTTCACGTGTTCTGCGTAAATGCTTAAAGATAAGACGAAATGATGTAGAATTGTAGGACTAAAAAAGATCTATAAAAAAGTCCACGAGTGGGTATATCTATCTATAACAGCTTAACTATAAAAGGCGTTTTTATATTTTAAAAATTATTAAATAACCACTACATACTGTAGCATTTTTTCATGTTATAATTTGTAGCCTTATGAAATTAAAGTATTTTATCCTCGAGGTAACTTCAAGTAGATAATTTGTGTCTTGAAATCATTAAAATTGGTCAATTCGTTAAGCCGATGTCATATAATTATGAGCATTTAATTCCGAAGTTATGAAGTTCCGAAGATATGAGTATCAAAATGCTATACACGAACCGTGTGCACGAATTTTATGTGGCAGACCAAATACACTTGAGCGAAGTCGCGGGCAAAAGCTAGTGAACTGATAAAGTTACAGCAGTGTAATAAATTATTTTCATTCAGCATCAACCAATTTCTGTGCACTACTGGACATAGGCCACTCCAATAGCAGAATCTGGAAAATTCTAGAAATTGGAATTATAAGCATTAAATAATAAACATATTTATAATATTCCCCAAATATTTTCCTGTTTAAACTATAAAGAATAGTCGCCGATTGATTTGTTGCACGAGAACATAATTTATTTCTCTATTGGTAACCACACCAGTAGTGCCCGATGTATATAGTAAACGTGAGGTACAATAATACATAAAACAGTGTTGAAAAATATGAAGATATTCAAAAGTATTTGATGAAATGTTTTGGTCCTTTTTAATTTTATCTATCTGGCTTAGTGATTGATTGCTTCAACTATCGGTATACGCACACAGCTATATCGCAACGTCCAAACCGCTGAGTCGTCACTTCGTGTCACCATATCACCACCTCACGCCGGATGGCAGTTCGCTGATGATGCAGATTACCCCACCTAACGTGGCTTCGATTACACTTAATAAAAAGACCACGTTCATACCAAGAGCGGCAGTCGGTTGAATTGAGATCCGTCAGTACCATTTTAGTAGTTAGGATAGTAAGAATGTAGTTCATCCATCGGACGCATTCTTACCTAGGTTAGTTAGATTTTGGGCATTAGAATGTAATTATTCAATTCCTAATCCAACTTCCATAGGAAATAGACTAGGCCTAATTATAAGTTTATATTGTAATTTTTATAAATAAAATTAGCTATTAAATTTAATCTGGCTTTTTCTTGGAGCCTCCGGCTACAGCAAACGTAATTAGTGAGACAAATGTGTAGAGCAAAAGACAATCAATCAATACTATATTTTTATTCATAGTGTCAAGGCATTTCAGCTTCAGGAACATTTTCGACAGTGCGGCGTTGTGGCTTTCACGGTAAAAAGAGCGGACAAAAAACAGTTTCGTACTCTGTTATCAAGGCTTGATCGAAAGACGAAATAATTACCATTTTTTTTTATAACGGACATTCAACATCATCGTCTTAGGCCTACCACAATAAGCGCCATCACGCCCTGTCCCTGTCGAATCCAGCATCTGCCTGCAGCCTTTCGGACCATATTTATTCTAGCGACACTCTCCGCCGCGACCTCGCTGCAAACGCTGGGAGCTCATGAGGAAGGACCTCGTACAGGTCCGAAACTAGTTGGGCCCGTGAGTTAAGCCGGTACATTTATAACCATGCGTATAATTACTAACGAAACATTTAATAGTAGAATATTTATTATTATTAAATAACACACATTATTCATTATGAAATAATGTTGGGCAAAGCAAATACAACAGATAACATTCTAATGTTATTACTATCGTGTGTTGCAAAAGAATCTTGAAACCTATTTACATGTAAAACAATACATGCTACGTATGCTACTCACGAACCATCCTTACCCAACCGTACATTACAATATAATGAGACAAAATAAGTGTAGGTAGGTACTCGTAGTATGTATTATTTTTACATGTAAATAGGTTCGAACATTCATTGGGAGAGATCATCCTTACCCAAGAATTGTGATCACAATACATTCAGCCTGTCTAAGTCCACTCCTAGACATCGGACTCTTCTAATGAGCCCCGTTATTCAATTTCTACCTGCATAATTTCATAACTGTAGCGTGTCCTACGCTGTCTGTCTCATCACACATTCTGAGAGAAGAACAATGTTTATCAGTGAAACGATGCAAGGGTCAAAGAAATATAACAGTGGTTCCTAAAAAAGTTACCTCTTTAACGATAAGATGTCCAGGCGCAATTACCATGTTGATATTGATTAAATGGAACACAACCCACAACACCAGCTGGAACACATCCAACATGAACACTGGCCGACTCTCTGCAAGATATTCGAATAAGTTATTATAATATTATTTTAATATAGTCTTAACCTGAATATTTATTGTCATTTAATATGAATTTAGAAATGTTCTAGTGTATATTTTAGTACTTATCATTTGAATAATATAAATTTACACATTCTATATAATTTGGAGAAAAATCCCCGTGTTTGAGGGGTATCAAAATATTATTTGCTCAGTCGAATGATGCGCGGTAGCTACTAACAAGAAATGTGTGGATTAATTCAGTTAACTTACGAATCACACAGATGAAATAGTAAGGTGTTACAGTGAGACGTATCGCGCAGTTCATAATGCTTAAAAACATCATAACGCCTCCACAGCCGCTGTTCATACTGTGCATCAGTCCGCAGATCAGTTCAGTTCAGATCAGAACAGTTGTCTGATGTTCTCTTGTACGCGCTTCAGTTACAAAGCGACCTGTAATCGTTAGCTTTCATTAAAGAAAATCTGACATATACTCGTATAATCATGTGTATTAACACTAACGAGACATTTAATAGTAAAATGAAAAGCTGTTACGATTATAAATGACTGCCGTAAATGCTAGTGGAATTAAATAATTATTCAAACGTAGTATAACAGTAAATATAACGTAAGGCCTCTGACTGAAACAAGTACGAAAAGATATTTCCTATGGATAGTGCGGGATGAGGCATTGAACCTGAAATATTTCATATCTGTTAAACAGATTTCTTTCAAACACTACTCACTCTTGTTAAACACTTCACGAAGTTTCGAGTTCTATGATTCATACATTGATTCAGACATTTCGGCGTGGTGTATAAATATTTTTAAAGAAATATATATCCCTGTGAACAGGCGCTACCGTAATCGAGCTAATTTGTACCTATTCCATGGGACGCAATCGTAACTGATGAATAGTAGGAGTGTACTACACTCCTCTGCTTATGCCTTCGAAGATTACAGGTGTGATGTTACTTTTTTATAATTTTGCACATTCCGGAACATTTTTCGTAACTTATAAAATAGTTCACTCTAAAACAGCTAATTGCTAATACAATTTTAAATGACGAGTAGAGGTATGTAGATCATCATCGACAGCCTATCTCAGTCCACTGCTGGACATAGGCCTCCCCAAAAGGGGGTTTATGCCCGTAATCTCCACGCTGGGCATG
>DWEC01002212.1:0-12014 GCA_018245735.1 Microceris miodesmiata
AAGTAACAAATTAAAATAACGTTATTGAACACTGAACATGCCTCTCCAGTAGAATGCCACTGAGCTCGATCTTCAGCTCTTCGTTTGCAACTGCTGCCAGACACTTGGCAGTAAATAGTTTAAAAAATGCTATTTATAGATTCTGTGTAGTTATAATAAAAAAGCTATGTATACATGACTTATAATTACACAATGTTGCTTATAGTTAATGTAATTATGTAAATATAACATATAGGAGAGGTAAATTATTTTTTTGATCAAATCCCTTAATCGCTGAGAGTGCAAGGCTATGAGCACTGACAGACTCATATACCTTTACTGTAGTGGAACATAAATATTCAAAAATAAGTTTCCTTGAATACTTTGAGAATTTTTAGTAGCAATAAAGAATAAATCGTTTCGAAGAAATATCGACATCGCTGTATTCGATAAACATTTTATCTTGGCATCTGGTTTGTTCTCTTTTGTGATCAAATACTTTGGTCATTTGTTTATGTCGTTTGCTGTCAATATTGATTCTCGGTACAGATATATTTACCTTCAAAACAGCGTTTTGAAGTGCTATATATGAGTATACTACTTTCTTCATGAATAAATATCAAAAATTCTCAAATAAAATATTGAGCAACAAAAATGTAATGACACATAATTATAAAATTGTAATCATTTATCGTAGACTCTATGTTCAATTTTTTTTTTTATTCTTCATGTCTATCTTTCACGAAGGAGTAAGCCTATTGCCAAATACGGGGCACAGATTTAGAGCTACTACTAGAAATTCTAAGTTAGAAAAATTCGATAGTACCCATCCGAACGATCGAATCTACGACCTTTCTGATCAGTTATGTGACTTGCAACTGTTCGAACAACGAAGCAATCAAATAACATTATCTATTAAGAATTAGTAAATGATTATTGGTTAATGATTTGCAGACTACAGAGATCCCCATAACATCACGGCTTACTAGCAGACATGCTACTTTGAGCATCGGTGATGAACGATTTAGTTGCAAAACCGGAAATAAAGTAGAGATGAGCGGAAATCAGCTGAACATACACAAAGGATTTAATGACTGTGAAGTGCAATGTTCAATTTATTTTCTCATTATATTTACATCATGAAAACGTACTGACATAAATATGAAATGCTTGAACGTAAGAAGTATCATAGAAGTGTCAAAACTGACTCTATTTCTACCAGTAACCGTTGTTAGTGCTACTAATGTGCTTAGCTCCAGTAGGCCGGGGCTTATCCAATCACACATGTGAAAAGCGTCAGCTTATTTCACTAAATCGTGTTACGTTTAATGTAATTTATATATACATACTACCAGACTATGATAAAATTTAATTAATTCATTCAACTGTTCTAAATAACTGTTTAATTTATTCTTTGACAAACAATAAAAACCGTTTTTACAATTTATTGTTAATTGTACACCCTTATTTCAGTGAACAGAACGTGTGAAAATCCTCAAGCCATGTGACGGCTTATTTAATACACTAAGTTAACAGAAAAATACGAACGCGGGATTAAAACGTAGTGTTATAATAAGATATAAAGTTGGATGCGATTAATGCAAAATGAGGCAAAGAGTATGTAGAGGAGAGAACATGCTATGGGTACACACTACACTTGTTTCGAACCTGCGGATGGCACTTATTTCCCCAGGGTCGTAAAACGTATTATTTTTTTATTTAAAATATAACCTACTTGCATACAAACATAGAAATTGGATTGATTTTTTTTAATACGGCTTAAAAATGTTTTAATTTCATTGGTCTCTTAAAAGTATTATGTGGCAGTTACAGTCTCCCTTTGAAAACTCTATTGGTACACGTTAACAAAGCTCTTTATGATGTGGCAGTTGACGGATTACAAGCCTTTTATATTTGCGACACTCGACTATTTTTAGAATAGAATCGTCGTGATTTAAAGTATTCGAAAACTCCCACTCCAGGTATCTTGCGTTAATACCCTAGGATGCATGTATTTACTAGCAATGTTTTGGATTGAAACTACGAAAAATAATATGTAGGTACTCTACATAACATAATTTACGAAGTCGTGTGGAGTGTGCCTACCCATGTGTGGCCAGCATGTGGCAGACTGTGGCCATAACCGTTCTTATACTGAGAGGAGGAAAATGCCGATTTACAATGACAGTATGTTTACATTGGAATTCGTTGTGTCTAATTACAATATTCAGAGACAGACTCCGTTAAATATTGTTAATGTTTATTGAGATTTTGTACTGGCCCATTTGCTAACCTCATGAAATGGTTAATTATTGCAAGTTGGATATGTCTCGACATATCATAGAAATATTTATTAATTAATAATTAAAATGTATCATGAATTATGATCCGTAGTGATTGAATTAAACGATTATTATTATTATTATTATTATAACTACGTAACTATAGCTTTTGTTTTGTATAACGTTAAAGTCCATTTTCCTACAGATTTCATTTTTTCTAACTTTTTAATAAATAGTACAAAAGTCTTACAGTACTATAGCAATAAACAGTAATTGAGGAATAATTTTCCACTTTTCATTAATATAAAATAATTTAGGGTTCTTTTAATTCGCTACCATAAGGGAACGGGCCTTGTCTAAAGCCGTCTATTGTAGGTTCTACTGATCGATTGAGAAATTCGGTAAACAGGGCCCGTTGGGAATTTACGTGTGTCGTTGAAGGGTTAACAGACATAAATATATTTCAGCGGCACGGGTATTCGTTTTCCCTGAGGTATTGAACTATCATTGATACTGTAGCCTTTGGTTTTTGGGTCGTTGGTCGTATATAAGGATTCCATTTGAGATATTCTTAGCTTAAGGATAGGGGATTTCATTACTGTAAAGTAACATAAATCATGGATTTGAAAGATATTATCTAATCAATAAAGTATATAAGAAAGACTGTCGCGATATGCTTTCTTAAATTAATAGTTATGAATTTATTCAAAATTAAAAGATAC
This sequence comes from Microceris miodesmiata, assembly GCA_018245735.1. Taxonomy (NCBI): domain Eukaryota; kingdom Metazoa; phylum Arthropoda; class Insecta; order Lepidoptera; family Hesperiidae; genus Microceris; species Microceris miodesmiata. Next base: position 2,984 of record DWEC01002212.1, read on the forward strand.
GAGTTGCAGAGTTTATGAATTTCCAGCAGATTTTAAAGAATAATCCTAAACCTTTTTTGCTATCAGAAATTGTTTTCGTTAGCTTGGATTTAAATCTGTCAAGTACTGGGACATCTCACCAAGGCGGTGACGGATCGGAATAGGAATACGTCGTGTAGAAAGTTCCAAGAGATTTAAACTAGGTAAGAAAAAAAAATCTCAATTGCTTATATGTACACAAAACTGCAATTAAATAATAACCTGTATTTTACGAATATTTTTAACAATATTTTCTATTATCAGTAACAAACTCGGAACATTACGAAATGAATTAAACTAAAAGAACCCTACTGAAAGATTCTTAAATATAACAGCTGCGAGAAACCTTGTGCTGCTTTAGAAAGAACAAAATAAGAGCGACAGCCGATAAACCAATAGAACACCTGGCAGAGACAATAGAACAATGAACCCGACAAGAAATTATAGAGTTAAGGTAACAGTGCGAACTTTGAATCGGCTATTGGAGTACCAGGTAGAACAAAGGTACAAAGTTATTTGGGGGTCTTCGTTACCGCTATAATCGCACGTTAAATTATTTATATACTTACTCTTTTGCACATAATGTTATTTTGATTTTTTTTACATCTTTCAAATTTGAATTTAACCTTCTTGATAAAAAAATATTTCATTTCACGCCATCTATTTTAGTTATTTACCTTCACGTTTCTTTCCATTCGTTTCTAAATGGAAAAATAAGTTTTTTTTTCTATTTCTCTTTCTTCATGTTTATTTACATACATTAATGTTTTTTTACATTTCTAAATGACAAATATAACCTTTTATAAAGAAAAAAATATGCGTTATCTAGTTCCAGGGCTTCTTCACTTAAGTACATTTATACGAATGATGAAAGGGACTCGGTAAAACGACATTCACTAAAATAACAAGCCGCCTGTCTGAGGCGAGGCGTGACGGACACCGAAAGCAATATGACGCCCAGTGAATAACAAGCACAAACAAACTGTGTAACTTTGAATTAGAGAGCGAACCAACAGAAGAAAGGGTCGGGGATTGTCCCTGGCTCATTTGTCGCGACCTTCACGTCGTCAGCCCGTGTCAGTCCATTGCTGGACATCTGGACCTTACGAGTACAACACTTTATCAATTTGGTTTAATTCTGTGTGATTGTTTGTGCGATTTTAATAATAATACAATTATTACATGCTTCAGAAGCAATTTTTATTGTAATTTTGTGGTAATACAATAAAATTTTTAAAGCACTTTAAAATCAGCTACAAATGCATTTTGTTCACTTACGACCTAAAAAACATTTATAGAATGCATTAAGATTTCTAAGGAAAATATTTAAATTTTTTCTGGAAACTTATGAATACTTCGCGACGTTTTATTATGCAGATTATAATTCTATTATGCAGATATGTAGAAATATTTCATAGATTTTCGTTTTTAAATTTATTGTCCATTGTAATTTTTTTTCTACGTTAGCTATTAAGGAGACTTATTGATTAAAATTTTTGCTGTGATTCTTTTAGTTACCCAGAACTTTCTAAGATTAAGTAGTTTTTTAAGTCAAGTATAAATAAAGTGAAATAATGTGTACCCAGTTTTTTTTTTGTGTACCTAATGGGGCTATCGTTTGTGGCAGTCTAGTTTTTGCTGCGGATTATTAACATCTCAAGCAACATACTGCTTTACTGGTCTAGTGGATGGAAGCGCAAATGTTGATCGAGAAGTCCAGGGTTCGAATCCCGGGTTAGATTTTTTAGTAGAAATTCTTAGTAGTGTCTCAGGAGTGTAGATCTCTGCCAAGTGTCATCATGAAATAAGCTCACCATCTATTCCATACTGAGACGTAAGCGTAACTGGTTAACGTGGAGGTTTAATACACTACGCCTACTAGTACGGAGTTTACAGGCGCGATGCTACGTTATCATATTAAATTTAATCACGTAACATAGCATAAAACAACTCACATAAATTCAGAACTTTTAAAACAACGCCAGCTTTGCAAGCAAATGACAAAAACAAACGTTGCGAAATTAAACGCAGAAATCGAGAATATGTTTTGTGATTTCGTTGTTTGAAACTGTCGGAGGAAAGTTGTGCTCGAATCTTTCTTGTTTATTTTCAATTATTACTCAATAAATATATACTTTTAAGGAAAATATATACGTTGTTAGGGAAAAAATATGTATTGTGAGGGAAAAAATATACGTCGTTAGGGAAAAATATGTGTTGTTAGGGAAAAAATTAAAAATTATATGTATATTTAAGCGTTACATGATCTGTGAACATAATACAGAACAAGGAAAATTACGTAACAAGAATTGTAAGTAGGTATAAACATCAAACTGAAATCTTCTACCGAATCACTTAAATGTAAAACTTTAAGGCAACGGAAACTCGAGCTGAAAGTGACAAACAATAAATAAGTAGAATGTTCGAGAAGCGATCTTTTCGACTTGTGACTTCTCTCACAACTGTCAAAGGCGAGATGTAATAAAATTACTTGTTTAACAATGTCTTAAACATTGCTTTTTTGAAAACAAAATATCACATTATTGTTTATATTATGGATAAAGATGGATATGAAAATATAATGGATTTAAGTGCAATCGGCTAGTTCAAATGTTACTATTTTCATGATATTTGAATTAAATTTATTATCTATTATTTATCGACAATTTCAAAAAAACTTATGAAAAGAGTATCTCATTTAACTTAGGAGTTCTTTTAGTGAAATGGTGGGAGAAAACAAACATGGTGCGGAGAGACGGTGCGAGATGTTTGGCACACATGATATGATAACACAGCCTAACAGTATAATAGTAATTATATTGCTTAAGAATTTAATTAATACGTGGTTTCAATTAGAGTCATTACTCATTATTACAATCGAGGTTCATATTCGGCATAATGTTGCATTTGCATACAAAACATATGCGATGTAATATGTTTTGTGTTTTTAAATAATATGTTTGACGGTCCGAGTTTCGATCCTCGCGTTGAGTAAAAGTATCATTGGGTTTTTCTTACTTGGAATTCCCGGTGATAATTCGGATCTCAGATTTGCGTAAATCTGGTAAAATATTGTTAACAATAGGCTCAACCCTATTCTATGCGACGTATAACATAACTAATGAAAAATGGGACCACTACAGTCTCCTGCCTACCTCTTTCGTGAAATACTGAAGTGGTGTTAATTATCTTTAAAATAGGTTTGTTGTTTTGTACAAAGATTGAAATGAGATGATTATAAGATTTAAAAATAGTAGACGTAACAATTTGGACAAGCTTTCGATTTACAACCGTGTTCACATGTGTTTAAAACTGTTGTGTTAATACTTACTTTGCAAATTTAATTAATTAGTATTATCTAACCACTTAGTTAAACTTCTATTTAAGTAAGTAATTAACTAATTACACTTGACTTAATGAGGAATCGTAGCAGAGTAATAAATTAATTTTCGGGCCCTTGTCGAATCTATGTAGAGGCAAGACAGTCGATACTCATAATCGTAACTCCACGCCTGTATTCCCCGAAGAAGTAGGCAGAGGAATGCAGAACACTCCCATAATCATAATCAAATTTGGAATTCCTCCATATTTTATCATTGATAGTTAAGTATTTAGTAGCTGTACCTCAGCGTGACTATCAACAAAACTATAACAGATAACTATAACGTCTCATGCAAATATATCCAAAATTTTCAGTTTCAGTCAAACACCAATCTCTAATATACATGTGAAATTAATATAGCTAATGTCACATACTTTCATATCACCGAGACGAATTAAAATATTCGGTAATCATTCTAAGACTTGCATCGTTTATTTTCGAACATCCTGTATATCGGACGCAGAGGTGACGTACGAATATTTCATGTGTGTTCGATGTTGTTTTCGTGAAGTAAAAATGATCAGTAAAATCGTATTAACGATAGAATTTTAATGATTATGTTACTTATAACAACGACGAACGACGAACCTTAGTTCGTCTATATTTAAACTACTTTTTACATTCTCTTTACAAGCACGTAGATGTTGGAGATTTTGATTGATGCTCAAAGTATCGAGTTAGTAGAGGTTATTTGAAATAATATAGGAATAATAATCTGCTGAATTATGAATAAAATTATTTTTATTGTCGTTAAACATAATTCAATCCGTCCTATTTCATGTAATGTATAACACAAGGTAAAATTAACGTACATAGTCGATCACGTAGATTAATTCAACGCCCTATTAATCAACTCTTGAACCAGAATGTTCAAACTAATAACGTGAACTGGTATAATTAATAGAATTCAGTATAACGTTGTCGTACATATTATGTTACCTTGGAAATTTATTAGTTAAGGCCGTTCCTTACACAAAATGGAATCAAAATTTTATCTTTTCTCAGTAGATATAAATATATCGATTGAGATTGTTGTATAAAGATACATACATACATCAATGCAATTTGATGTATGTATGTATTTTAAAGAGTCTGAAATGAGGCCGAATACTCTTACCTACTTGGAATTTTTGATTGTATGATGCATTTATAATATTTTTGCAGTCTTTGAAAATAAATTTGGATATTCATAAGTTTGTACCCGTACAATGAGTTCGTCACATAGTTGGTTTTTCAGTGATATTATACGTATCGATGTTCTCGCTGTCTATGTCGACATATTAATTGGCTATAACTGAGAAAATATAGGCGATGCCTGCACTTTGTTGCAAGCAAAAACCTAAAGTATTACCGTCGACAGCTGATAGGAAATTTTCAAAAACTGCATTGCGGCGCAGAGTGCTTTTAAGAGCCTCACATGATTTTGATTGTTCGAATTTTATTGCGTTTCAGAAAGAACCGTCAATATTTTCGGCTAAATAAATACAAGGACTAAGCATTCATGAACTTGAGTAAGTTCGCTTCAACAATATTAGTATGAAACAAGTTATAAGCAATAAGTGCTATGGACCTTTGTTTGGACGACCACTGGAAGAAAGTTTTACGAGCGTTCTTATGTTACGGTAGATTATAGAAGATTGCTGTCGTTACGAAATATGTATCTTATTCATAAACTCGTGAGGTGCCACCATAAATTTACAACAAGCTCTTAAAACTGAACACTAGTTATTGCTGTTCGAAGGAAATAATTATTGAAATAAATTTCAAATACTAGTACTATTTAATGGTGTCAATTTAATTTTAATATTATCGTCGTCTTATAATATTGTTTATTTTTAATATTAGTTGCCTTGTTTCGACTAATTGTTTGTTTAATTTTTTTAAACTGTGTCGACAATTTCGCGCCTTATTGTTCGTTAAAGGTCAATCATTTTCAAATATCGTAGTACTTTTTTCTTATCATGTACGAATGTAGTACCTACGTACGAATCTTACGCTCATTTGCGTACATGGACCATTTACAGCTATTATACAAATCTCATCCAAGCAACGTGATATCACATCCAATTATCTTAATGAGTGTACAATTAAAAAAAATATGGCTAGTTATGAATTATACGAGACATTAACGCTCTAAACAGTTGCCAACCGTCTCGCTGGCGTGAAGCCAATCGGTTACCATTCGCTTCGTAAATAATTAAATTTTCCGCTAACTATGAGATTGTCTGGATTTAAACAAGGTAATTTGTTTAATGTCGGCTTAACAAAGCAATGTAAACAAGACTTTTATTGTAGGCCTACGATATAGTTCTAAATAGTGAAAAATAGAAGAGATTTTTATCCCCTGGAAGTTGTCATATTTTATTTTGAAAATTGCAATTAAATAGCAGAAGGCCGTTTTTTCATTTCTTTTCGTGATGCGGTCGTTTTCTGTCGTAACTCTGTTTTCATAACCACCTAACATCACGTCTGTAGTTCTTAGAAAGTGTAGGCATAGGAGTGCAGTACACTGTGACGTTTCATCAGTTACGTTTACGTTCCAACATGGAGAAATGTTCTATAATGATGTGTATAATCGTCGTAATTTATTGCGTACAATATTCGATGTGGCTGTTTGTAGGTTATTAATCGTAACTCGATTAACGTTTGTATTTTACTTACATGGGGTACTTTACAGTCTGACCATACAACAGAACATACATATTTCTGTTTTAACCTACACCCCGTGTCGCCAATAGTCCGGCGATTCGGCGTTGGGTCCCTTTCGGGCCAATATAAAGCGTACCGTATAGCCTCCGCGTCCAAACGTTATGCGCAAGCACGCTCGCAGAGCCTCGTAATAAATGCTAACGCATTTATACTGGAGTGTATTGGATTGAGTTGCTTTGTAGGGCCGTGTTTGTAGAGCTCAAAAGTACGGGAACAAGTTGTTGTAAAGTGTTTCTTATTAAATGTTAATAGCAATATAGAGCCTTACACGTAAAACATTATTGACTAATTGATTTATTTAACCTTAATATATGTAAAATAAAATGTATATTACAGCAAGCAGTGTTATGCAGCGAGTTGTCTAGTCACTAGTGGTTTCTCTAAGAATATTTTTTATTTTTTTTCACCTGGCTGACACGACGAAACTGGTCTCATCCGCTAAAACATGCAGAGTCACGTGTTTTGGAGCTCTGTTATAAATGCCCACACAGCAGTTACACGTGAGTCGGGAATTGACCTGGATTCATTAAGGACTTTTTTATTTCAATTGTGCACACAGCTGTGGCGGGAAATTTCCATACATATATCATTGCTACACACTGATTGTAGAGTACCTTGTAATATAACAAAGTAAAAATATTTTTAATTAAATTCCTAGAAATTCCCATTTTTTTATTGCAGTAGAATTTGCAGAGCCGGTGTGGTACATTTTAAATATTATGAGATTTGTTCTGCCTTAATAATAAACGTAACATACGAGTATCATCACAACAAATATCATTGTTATAGTACACACTATTTAATTAAAAAATGATTTTTGTTGACATTTTATACATTAACATTTACAATTCCTATTTTGTAGTAAATGAGTCCACGTTTATAGGATCAAAATAAAATTGAAACGAAATAAGCTTTATGTGTATTGACCATGTTATAATTGCATATCCTTGTAATTCGATGCTTCTATTTAGTGCCTTCGTTATAAATTAAAGTACCCAACCTGCTGGTAATACAATTAAGTCGCTACGTTCATACATTATGCAGGATCAAACTCGGTTAAAGCTTAATGTATGCAAACACAGTCGACCATGAATCGAGTTGTTACAAAAAATATTTTTATAACCCGCCTTAACGAATTACAGTACCGAAAAGATTTTTGAGATGTTTTTCTCTGGTTGGATGTTTTATGTCTTTAATGGAGTCAGACATTTCGCGAAAATCCATTTTTAAGAGTTCAGTTAAAATTACTTTGCAATGTTTCGCGCTTTACGAAGTATAGTTATACATATTTACATTCTTGCGGTAAAACCGCCCATTCTTCTAAAAAAAAGTGTACATCACCATAGGTACCACTATCAACTCGTGTTTCACCCCAAAACGAGGCAGCATCAAGGCTTTAGACTCAGGGGTTTACTTTGCAAATAACTATGAATGTTGTAGAGCGGTTAAAACACTAGTTACACTTCTTTTTAACATTTCTATCCTTAGTATACGTTCACATTGTGTGAATTCACCCGGTATACTTCCAAATTACATGAAAATCAATGAATCAAATCAAACCTGGAATAATTTCTAAACATTTCATTAGTAATATTACAGTATCTGTTTTTTTTTTAAAGACAAAAGAACGACGTAGACTGTAGACGCATAAAAATACTTAATACTTACTGTAATTAGTTGAGGGACCTATATTTTTAACTTCAGTTTTCATAACTGATTCTCAGATATTGTATACAGATTGGTTGTTAATTACGAGAGGTAAATTCTTGTTATGTGGCCTCAATTTATTCGACGCTCCGAGCTAAGACGCTCTTATAATATACGAGTATATTCACTGCTATTGCGCGTTTAAAATAAATGCTCTATTTCTTACAATTGCTAAACAGTGTTACCGTTTTATTCCCATAACCTTTATACCATATTGGGTACACAAAATGTGTTAATCATTTGCTACACGCCTACTTCATCGATCAAATTTCAAGTCATCGCTACAGCGTCCATATTGAAATGTAAGCGAAGTTAATTCCCATAAAAAGCGCCGAACAAACAATAGCTCACGTTACAAAATTGCTCGATCATCGCACAATATGGTGTGCATACAGTTAACCGCAAACGGCGCTGCCGTAATGATGTATTTATGTTCTTTAAAATTCATGCCGCCATTTACTTCGAAATTTGTAACATTGCTGGCCGTATTTCAACTAGTCCTTTGTCGCTTTTTATTGTATATGCACAAGAGAATTATACGAAATTGTAGGAAAGCGACAATTTAAATATGTTGGTAATAATTACAATATTTATTCTAAGAGTACCTACGCGTCACTACAATATGAGAACCACGAACCAGCCATCTTTCCCGACTCGTATTATCTGGAATTATTCAAAAGAAGAGTGAATAGACACTTTCTAGCCGAGCGTGCTACATCGTAAGCTGCATCTCGCTTTCCATCAGGTGGGATTGCAGCCAAACGCGAGCCTGATCCAACCTTTAAAAAAAGAAGATTATTATAATGTTACAATCGGAGGTGATCGATATTAATTTGTGTTGTACTGAAAAACATGTTCATAAAAAATGCCATAATAGCTTAATACATCAATAATGTATCCATTGTAATGTCTATTGCTTCATTAGTTTTCTATGTATCATCGTTATAATGTATTCCTCGCATAATATCGCAATGCATTACTAATTGATGCAGTACGTCTTCTATCACAAATTACCGTTATTACTTGCAATTAAATTTAATATGAACAGAATTCAATTTGCCTCAATTGACTGCCTCGTTGGTCGTGTTGGTTGCAAGTGCGACTGCCGATCGGGAGGTCCCGGGTTCTATTCCCGGGTCAAACACTACAAACATTTTCTAATTTAGATTTTCTAGTAGTGGTTCGGAGTCTGGATATGTGCTCGGGCATGGCAAT